>VWZO01007368.1:824340-863771 GCA_013396975.1 Bucco capensis
TGCAGAACTGAGATGAGAAGCAAAGAGACAGTGAGCTATTTTCAGCCACAAAATTACTTGGTAATCTAGAAAGAATGGATTTTTTTCCTGGGGAAATGGGAGGGATGGAATAAGGGAGAGGTGGTACAGTTTCTTCCAAGTAGTTTAATAACTGACTGCTAAAGGCAAGTAATCCTCCAAAAACCTAAGTTCTGATGGTCTGCCCTCAACAGTGCATGGACAAGCTCTGTCCCTGCACACAAACACCAGGTGGAGAGAGAAAGGACACGAGACAAATGCTTTTCCCCCTTGGGAAATGGATCTGCTCCATCTGCATGTTGAGCAGGTCCAGCAGAGATTTATGGAGGGTCTGGCAGTGGTCTGGCACTTCACTCACCACAAGTGAGTTTCATGCCTTCTATACATAAAAAGGCATCCCTATCAGTCTTTCAGGAGCTGATAAATCCCAAGCAAATATGTTAACTGAGAAGAACTAGGCCAGCTGAAATGAGGATGGCATTTCACTTTTCAATACACTGCTAGAGCAGGAATATTTTTCTTTGTAACTCAAGCTCACTGCAGATGCCTTCTCACTTATGTGATATATTAAAATCCATACTTTATTTTCTGACTAGCAGACCATACTGCCTTTATTAAAGATTATTCCTCTGACAATACTATTTTTTCACTCCTTTAACCTCCTTTTTGGAAAGTTACTTAAAAGTGCATAAAGATTACTTAAAATAGGGTTCAGGAGATCTCCCTCTCCTAACTGTTCCTGCATTTCCCCAAGAGACAGAGGAGGGGAATGGATGGCAAAATGAACAGCATCCTGATTAAGAAAGCCTTTCCAGTGTAAGAGAATCTTAAAATGGTCTCAGAAGGACTGGATGAATGCCAGAAACCCTTCTAGTGAACAAGGTTCTCCTCAATAAAAAGTTGGCTAAAATTTACCAAATCATTCCTAAGCCTGTTCCTGCTTCTTTTGGACCCAAGGAGAGCTAAAAAACGGGAAAGAAAAAAAATCACATTTAGGAGCAAATAATCAGGACAGCTTTTAAAGATGAGAGGTATGTTAGAGTTCTCTGATTGCCAGGCAGATGTGCACATGCCAGTGCCCTTTATTCCCAATAGGGAAGTGTTTCTGACCCATTTGCTTCACTTGCCTGCCTTTGATTTCTCCTCTCTAAATAACACTGCTGAATCATTTCATCTCCTTGACAGGGTGTTGTTAAGATTAATCAGTTAATATCTGGAAGGTATCAGAAAGAGAAAACCATGATAAAAGCACCAGCTAACATCTGAGAGCTCCAGAAAGGCAAGAGACTCTGGTGACCATCAATCCAAAAGTCAGAAGAGTAATATGAAAAACACAATGTTGGAATGTCCAGGAGAAGAATGAGCAAGCCCAGAGGAGGGAAATGGAGGGAAACCCTGCAAAGGATGGACCCTGAGCTTACAGACACTCTGAACATTGGCTTGTGTTCACATTCAAGCTAGAAGAATCAGCAGTTCTGCCAGATACATAATGTAATACAGAAAGTATTTTCAAACAGAAGCCTTCCTTTCCACAAAATGCATTTTCCAAACTTCTGACTGTGTTCTTCTCACCTACTCATCACAGCTCTGTCCTGCTTGCTTACAGAAAGGTACTGTCCCTGGGTTTTATTTCACCTTAGCCTGACCATCACGACTCCTTCTTGTTTATCTCTTGTATCATCACCATGTCCCCTATCAAGATTAAACCCAGATGAGATTTCCTGCCAAAACAGAAATGAATTCCTTCATGGATTGGACCCAGAGGTGCAATGGGGTGGAAAACAAGAATCCTATCATTTCACTCTGGAAAATGCACTCCCTCTCTGCAAGATTTTCTTTCTCTTCAAAGATGCCAGTTCCACACTAGCTTTATTCCCCAAGCAGGTGACAGTCTCCAAGGATGACAGTAAGTGGCAGGCCAAGCTTCAGTTGCAGGACAGGGCTGTGAAAAGGACTCCAACACCAGAGCAGTGGGGCTGAGGCCAAGGACTCTCTTTCCCAGTGATCCAACAGCACTTGTAGCAGTAGATCCACACAGCATCCCAACTTCACAGCCACTCTGGCAGCTTTGGATATCTTCCTTCATTCTCCAAACTAAGCGACAGGAGTTTGATGTCAGACAGGCAAACTTCTCACTCATGCCAATGTGGTGAATGACAGGCAACCAAAAGCAGTGAAGGACCTCAGGTTATTGTCTCAAATGCAGTGTTTTTGATGACTTTATGGCACACAAAGGCACACGTGCACAAACCTGCACAGCAATCAGTCTCACTCAGGCAAAGGAGATGTTTTTTTCCCCTTTCCACAAGCTCATCAAGGATGAAAGAAGAGAATAGCCAAGAGTAATCATCTCCCACTTCTTCAGTGCAGCCTCAGTCTAATTTAATGACCTGCAGAAATATCCAACACTCAGCCTGCATCTCCTGCCAGTAATTAGGAGGCAGAAGGATGCATTTCAAAACACTGAAGAAAAGGAGAGCTAGAAATCAATCTCATAAAAATCAGCTAGGGTATTTGGATGTTTTGCCACCTCATCAAGGAAAAAAAAAGAGGTTATGGGGATTTTATGTAAAGAAATTTAAAAGCAGAGGGAAAATTCTGGGAAATCTGTCCCAGAAATACTCTAAACAAGGCATATTGTTATGGTTTTGTCTATTTACTAATGCTCTAAAGGCAGAAAACAGCTGGCCTGCATGGCTATATACTCAGATTTCCATCAGCAAATAAGCACTGGTAAATGCAAAGCACCTTTTGCACAGCTTGACTGTTAAACCTTTCAAGGGCTATCCTTTCATTATTTCCCTCCTGGAAGAGCACAAGCAAAAATGAAGTGAGCACTCCTGGTGACACAGAGGTATGAATTTTACTCATGAACACTTTAAATCCATGTAAAATACACAGCTAAATTTACTGTATGCCAGGGAGTAAACAAAATTTGGTACCTTACTAAATTCAGAATGTTATCAACATCTAAATGTATTCTTGTTACAATAGGATATTTTTGTCAGGAAAATGCACAATCTGACAAAATCTAGACTTTAGTTTCCTTGAGCTCATTGGCATCTCTTATGCTCCTGTATCTCCTCTTTTTCTTGCCAAGCTTTGCCTGACTTTACATGATGTGTATTGAGCTAGGTTATGGGCAACCAAATCACCATGTCTGCTTCCTTTAAACAGCAATAAATTCCATTTCTATCATTTCTGCAGACTTCTCCATTTGTAACAAACACCAACCCATCAAAGACTGAAAACAAATCCCAAGTGTCCTGCTAAGACACATGCCTGTGAGTTGGCCTTGGCAAGTCTGGAATTTTAGCAGCTCCTGCACTGCATCCTGTTCTGGGTGGGAAGGGGACCATTCCTGGCCTGCCTAAACATAGAGCAGAAAGGCACTGAATGTTTCCCTTTTCCACATCACCTGATTTTATTTGTGCTGTTTAGTCACCAGCCACTGCCATTTCTCCCCTGAATGAAAACAACCTCACTGCAGGCAAACTTTAGCTTGGGTACTGAATTAAACCAGTGCAGTTCAGAATGGAGTTTTTCCCATTCAGAAAACAAGAGTAACTCCACCTCCTAAGCAAACTAAGCACTCACTAGGAGTCCTTTCAGCACCAGTAAATCAATATCCTGAGAGAACAACACAAAAGGATGTGTTCTGTGGAAAACACTTAGGGACTAGGTGCAGCTACAGGGATCTTCTGCTGGTTTTCCATCAGTATCTATGGTAGAAGTAAAGAAAGAGCTGTCATCTTCAAGGAGAAAGAAACAAACCTGCCCAAGTGACAGCCTTCCAGCACTAGGTCTGGAGGCACAATTATCCCAGAGAAGAAAAATCTGGAATTCATCAGAAGCATTAAGCTACTAACTATGCGACCACAGAAATGGCCAACACCAACTACTTGACCACAGAGGCCAGAATCCTGTACCCACAGCCCTTCCCCACTCAGAGCCAGGAATATGAAGGTAATATATCTCCAGTAGTGCACTGTATCCCCTGGCACATGCCAGCAGGGAGAGGAGTGCTCCCCTTGCCTTGCAGCGGGTGGGCTGGAGAGGCAGTGGCTGCCAGAGCATTCCTGGGCACTGGCAGCATGGGCTGAGCCCTGGCCAGCTGGCAGCAGCTGCAGCCCACTTCCCTCTGCTCCCAGCTCCTTAGGAAAGGATTCTCAACTCCTTCCCTCCACCCAGATGAGCCTTTGGCAGTGAGTGGGCAAGGGGAGGAACAGCACACCCGTGAAACTAAACAAAACCACAAACACAGAAAGAATAGAAAAGGATTGCTCTTATGAGACACTGGCAGCAAGAAATCTGCCTTCACAGAACAGTCAGAGATCAGATGTCAAGATCTGTTTGATCGTATGGAATGGTTAAGATAATGGGACAAACCTCTTTCCTTTCAAATTCCATGCAGTAGCATATTTAGGCAAGGGATTTCCTTGTTCTTCAACACAGGTGCATTTTGTAATGCACCTGGATTAGGCAACTCAGCTTCAGCTACAGCCAACCTAAGAGCCACCTACTAGTCCCCATCTCCTCCTCCCCTCAGGATGCATGAGAGGCCAGAGCCAAGAGCATGCAAACACCAGTATCAAGGGCCATGGGGGGACAGTGAGCACTCTAGTCTGGCTGCAAAACTCAGCTAGGAGCAACCTTCACAGGGCACCTGCTAGTGTTGCTCATCCATAGTCTTACTCACAGCATAACCCAAGTCCAGGAATTGCCACCAGGCTGCCATAAGAGTGCCAGCACTCCTGCTCTCCCAAGGACTTCATGCTAGCACAGCTGGGGCATCCCACTCAAGCTCTTTGCACTGAGGGCCAGCACTAGCATCCATTGGAGGAAGCACACAGTGAGCACTATCAGCATAGCCCAGCTTTAATGCCAGCTTAAAATGAATTTATTCTGACATCTGGATCTTTATATAAATGATTTTGTCTGTACTGAAGTTTATATATATTTATATACATCTATTTTATTTTTTAAGTAAAGCAAGTCTTCCTGCATCAGAGCTGTAGATAAATTATTCCAGTTGGGAAAGTCTAAGAGGTGAGACAAGCTTTCCTGGTCACAGTTCAAGACCTGTGAATAATGCCAGCCTTGTCTCCATCACCTTGTGGCAATTTCATTTCCCAAAAATACTTACCTGCCCATGCAGTTGAACCACATGTGTAAGGAGAGCTGCAAAAGCAACACTCCCTGACTCCCAATGCATTTGCAGGAGCTGCTTTGGACATCCTGCTACTTTCCAGCTCTGAAGTGAATTAGTTGCTTCCATATTCCTGTCTTGACAGGCAAAACAGATCTCTTTTTAAGATGTGTTAGTTCAATTTAATATCAAAGCCCTGCAAAACACCATGAGGATGCTAGCACACAGGTTCTCTCTTTGCTGGCTGCCACCAGTAAAATGAACAAGTACCTGGTTTTTAATGCAGTCCTGTTGAAAACTGAATACACAGAAGCACTTTTTAAAGTGTGGGGTTTTTTTGAGACAAAGTAATTTTTAGCTCCATATCAGCAGAGAATTAGTAGTTGACTCATGTAATGTGTGTTACCTCTTTTCTCTTCCACTGCCACTTGTGTGTGTGAGGAGAATGTCTGAAGGTGCCTGGCAGCAGCACCTCAGATTTGGGTTAGTTCCCTCAGGCAGAGGAAGCTGACTGTGCAATGGCAAGACAGCAATCTGAGCAGAAATGCACTCCATGCAAAAAAAAATAAAATAAAAATGGAAATGGAAAACATATTTTTCAACAGAGTGCAGTAAGAAGGCAGCAACCCAGAGCTGTGTTCTGCCAGGGCAAGGCTGCAGGGACAAGCACGTAACAACTGGCTGTGCTAACAGAGCAGGCATCACAACTGGGATCACAACACCCCAGAGCTAACCTTGCAGGAGGTGCAGGGAACTTCTTGTGCTAAAGCAGCCAGTTTCTGGCAAAGAGATGCTCCTCTGCCATCACAGACATTATTTAAAATCCACAAAGAAAAGCCTACAAGAATTGGTTTCCTAACACAGAAGCACCTTCAAGACAAGGCTTGGTGCAGAATTCTTTGGCATTTGATTGTGTTTCTATTTTATTGTATAAAATTAACAAATAGCTAACAACTCAAAACCTGTCCTGGTGTCCTAAGGAGAATATCTCTTTCCCAGACTGCCCCTTGGGTTCTGCACAGCTTCCCCCAGCAAATACAACTGCAGAGAGAAATCATTTCTACACAAAGCATTTCTCATTTAAGAAGAAATAGTCTAAAAGTTGTATCAACTGAGTCCTTTCTCCTTCCAGCATCATCTTCCCATCTGCAGCCAGAGAGCTGAGCATGCTTCCCCTTACATCTTAGAACAAATCCATAGCTCAGCTGGGATAACAGAGGAGCTGGAGGAGGTGAAATTCTCTGGTACCTCTGGAACATAACCTATCTGAGTTAGAACAACTGCTAACACAAACAAAATGCTTTTAACTATAAAAGCCTCAGATTTATTGCCTTTATGCTGTGTGCCAGCTAACTTTGTCATGCAGTCATGTAAGTAGAAAATAACCATTTGCAGTTGCACCTTCTCAGCTAATGAGGCAGAGGAACATGGCAAGGAACACAAGCAACTCTTGCTGCAAAGCAGAGACTCTACCTAATTGGCACAGGATGAGCAAAAACCTCTGCAGTGGAGTCATCCAAACACAAACTCTCAGCCTTTAAAACAACATGGCAATGTAATAGCTTATCCTCTCACAGCACTCCTCCCAAAAAACAAACCCAAAACTTGATTACTGCATAATAATGGATCCCAGAACCCCACCTGATGAGAAAGCCAAAACTGCTTGAACTCCTCCTGTCCCAGCTTAAGTGCAGAACAAGCAGTGCTGAAGTCCACTTGTCCAGGATTTTTTTTATTGTTATAACATCCTGCAAGCATTGTTGAATTCTCCCACCTTCTGAAGAGCTGGCTAAGGCCATGGAAATCCTTCCTCATCTTTATCTCCTCCTGGATCCTTGTAAATGCAAACCAGCATTATCACATTCTAAGCACCTCAGCAAACTATCAGTGGCCCAGAAGAGCAACACCTACTAGGACAAAATGGGCATAAGAGAAAAAGCAGCAGTCTCTTTTTTTGTTCATTTTTTCCCCCCCGCCAAGGTATTCACTTTTAACAGAGAACCCTATGAAAAAGCCATTTGGGAATATCAATTAGGAAAAGAAAAGTAACATTGCTGAGGAGATATTTGGTTTCTGTGCAGCATCACCTGTGCATGGTCAGAAAGTGAAGAGTTTTGGTGTTTTAATGCTTAGAGGGGCAGTCCAAGGAGAGGTGAGCTTAGGAAGAGAGCACATTCAAAGAAGCAAGGAAGAGCAGTGGGCTTAGAATAGACAAATGTCTCTTAGAGGAAAGAGACAATTCCCCCGACTGCATATTACACATCTGCAGAGCAGCAAGTGGCTTCTGGAAGGTGTTAAGTGTCCTGGCTTGGTTTCAACAAACCACTTAATCACGTCCTTAACTTGAACTGCATCCACACTCCAACTTCAAAGATCTTTCAGAGACTACTTGACCGTGCTGGAATTCCCTTGCTGGCACCTCCTTGTTGGGTTGGAGCACATCAGCAGCCTTGAAAGCTTCCTGGTATTGGGCAGGTAAAAGCAAGAGCTGGCAGAGCTAGAGCTGAGGGAAATTCAGTTTGAAAATGGTCTGCTTTCAAAGCCAGGCTTCATCACAGTTTTGTATTCCTCTTAAAGGTTCAAAGTGCCAAAAGAGTCAGTTCCCTCACTCTCCTGTTACTAAGCACAGCAGGAAAACAAACCAGCTCCCACTCTCTCCTTCTCCTACATCCCAAGTCTCCATTTTCCTTTATTCTTTATAATTTGGGGTTTTATTCCTCAGCTTCAAGTGACAAGAGAAAAAAGTGATGGGACAAAACTTTGTTAGGAGAGAAGGAAAAAGAAATGAGGAAAGCATTAAAATGTCTACACATTATATTTAAAGGTCTGAAAGTAAAAATAAAAATCTATCTAGCCTGAGTAAATGAAATATTTTTGTTGTAGGTGTACACGTGTGAGATTTTAATTTTCTGGTTTATTTAAGCTGTCTGTGTCATTACAGTTGGCACTAGTTTAAAATCAAATAGCACTCTGACATACCCAAGGTCCAGAATAAACATCAGTAGCACAAGAACTGCAAATGCAAGTGCAACAAGGCAGCCAAGTTTCTCTCACTCTAAGCCCAGAGAGCCTTGCTTCCCTCTAAGCAGTGCCCCTCTCTCCTCCAACTGTGCTTCAGACTGCTGCAAGACAGCTGGCCCAGAATCCACCCCCTCCGAGCCAACATGCTTGCTCTTCACCTTCTGTGGCTCCATCTGGGTGAAGCAGGAGGCTCTGCAGAGCTGTGATCCCAGCACCCAGGCACTGCACACACACCCCAGCCACTGCTCCAGGGGCAAGAGTGCTCAGCAGCTCCTGACATCTTCCTCACACCACGCTCTAAGGGAGAAGTTCAAACTCTGTGTTAGTAACAACCCAGAGTCTCTGATTGTTCTATCAGCCAGCTAGGAAGCTTGAGTGTCTCCTTACTCTTCATATTGCTCTGTTCTCCTAAAATCTTCTCTATACTAATTTCAACCCAGGCAGTTGATAAAGGGCAATGTTTCAGAGGCAAAAGAAGGTGGTCTCTCTCATCAGGAGCATCTCTCATCTCTCCACAGCCCTTCAGAAATGTCACCTCTCCCCTCACTGCTTGCCTGTTGATCAATGCTGAGAAATGCAACAGCAAGGCTAGAAAAGAAAGGCAAGGCTAGGATATTTTCTGGACTATTGCCCTTTTTTTTGAATCAGGTTACATCATTTACATGTTTAATCTCTTCCTGGCTGGAAGAGTTTATAGGTCTCTCTCAAACTATTACTATGGCCCAGCCCTGCAATGCTACCTGCTCGTCAGCTCACCAAAGCCAAGATGCTCAGCCTGGGGAACATTCAAAGCAACAGGCTGGGGAGGTTTGGAAGGAACAAGCCCCCTCCTCCCCCAGGCCTGTGTGCTGATCCCAGGGCAGCCAGTGCCACAGTCCTGAGGGCTGCAGGAGCTGCTGCTTCTCCCCAGGAGTGTTGTTCAAGTATTGAACTCTCCACTATCTTTCAAACACTGTCTCCACAAGAAGCACCAAGCTCACATTCCTCTGCTGCACAAAGCTCATGCATTACCTTTCTTGAATAACCCAGTTATGACAACCCCACTGTTTTAGGATCCATTCCCTGTATTCTTGTTCTGTCAGAGAGTTTTGCCAGCTGACTACTTGACTCAGTTAAGTGCTCTGTGCTTAGCTAGGTTGTAAAAGCTGCTCCTCTATCAGAGATGAGAACAGCTGCCAAGGTTCTTGCTGACACTATCAGCTCCTCATCAGCAGAGATGAATGGCCCTGTTCAGCTTCCCCCAGCATGACAGGTTTGATAATGGTGTGCTGAGCAGCCCAATCCCCAGCTGCAAGAGCTGCAAACACACACCCTACATTCACCTACACTTGCACAGGGAAGTCAGGCACAGCTCTGCCAGCAAGCTCATTACCTAGGCCCAGGAGGCAAGCATCAGTTCCAAAGCCCAGACAACATGCTAATAAAACATGACCTATACTGCAGCAGTTTTCCAAGCACTCTTAAATCCACCCTCCTCCCCACAGTGGCCTGGGAAAGGCTAGTGCACAGCACAGATAGAGAGCAGTCAGCTTTGGAAGTGCTGCCCCAGAGGGCCCTGCATGGCTGGCATGTTCTGTATTGCTCCCAAAGCAGCAGGCATCTCCCTTTGTTGCTGCTGCAGATTGTCTCCAATCTCCCAGCCACTTGCTCCTGAAACTTAAAAGGAAAAGAGTGTGCACTTCATTGGACAGATGCTTTGCAGCTTGCCTAGCAGAAGGGGCTGGGGTGGTTTGTCAGTGTTCTGGAGGCCACGTGTGAGGGCTAAGGGAAAGCTCCAGGCAATGCTGTCACAAGCACTTCTCACAATTTGCACAACCGAGTGGGTGGCCACATAGCTGTCCCTTCTCCTCCTTTCTCAACCAATGAAATGAGGAGGATTTTAATTTCTTTAATAGGTTAGCTCATAGCAGCTATTCCCTGATTGTTTTCAGATTGACTATGTGCCACTGAACAAGTTTCCTCATTGAACTTCAACACTCAAAGCAGATGCTGGTGGTGCTGATGAGGCTCCTTGGAGTGGTGCATTACTTCTACATCTCCAGCTTCTATTTATCTTTCCTTCTGCTAAGAAAAAGGTCATGCACTGTCTTACACACACCATGGAACCAGAGTGTCAGTGCAGAGCCAAAACACCAACCTTTGCCTAAGATATTCCAGCAAAAAGAAACACAATCTAAACAAAGTGGACAGTAAAACCAATAAGCAAGTCTCATTCCTCTCTCTTTTTCACACTCAAGCAAAGGTCAACATTGAGATGAACATAAATAGGGCTTTTTCCCCCACATTGAAGCATAGCTCTCTTCATAGTCTATACAAGCTAAGCAGAAAGATGGTCAACAATTCCACAGCTTGGTTCACCTTCCCTGATTTAAACTGCTCAGCATTTCTGAAGGAGTAGAGGACACCCTTTTTTCCTTCCAGCCTACAGAGAACAGCAATTGTTTGGGACTAAATGCAATAAATTAATATATTTTTAGTATCTGCTATATCTCATTTCCAAGACTGGCAAGTGGAAAGCCAGTTCTTTCAAACTGTCCAGCATATCCATCAGATATTAAATTGGAGTGCTGGGAGAACAATCTCTTGAGGCTATCCCTTGTTTCCCTGAAAGCTAGTCCAGCTCTACTCTGGGATGAGTACTGGGAACACCATTCTTCAGGAAGGGGTCAATTCATGTAACATAGTCCAGCCCCAGCAAATGAGAAAGGTTTGGAATGGTGCTGTTCCTCTCAGAGACACTGCCTTCTGGAAATGGATATTCCAGCATGGCAATCCTTTTACCTCAACAAATGCAAAATCTGTACTGAGCAAGCAATAATTATATAGACATATGTCAGGGAAGAAAGGAAGGAGTTGGGTTTTCTTCTCTTTCTCTATCCTGGTTCTCCATCTGCCATCCATTGATCCAAAGTGCAGGCTCTTCTCTTGCTTTTCAGTCACCATCCCTTTGCAAGTTCCTTAGCAAGATCATTCCCAGAGCAGGGGCAGGACACTGCTCCCCACATTCAGGATAGCAGAAGGGCTTTCCAATCACCTGCAGGCACTTCCCAAAGGGAATCATGCACCTCCCAAGTCACAGGGCTGGATCTGATGGCTCAAAACCATGTATTCTCTCCTCCAACTGCTCTGGGTTCTGTCAAATCTCTCCTTTATTTTATCTTTCTTATTCAAATAAGAAAAAACTGCCAATATTCCAAAGCTTTCTCTGGTTCAAATAGAGCTTGGCAAGGCTCAGGAAGGATGATGACTGATGTTTCTGAGCAATCAGCTTCAAGTTTTATGAGCTCAGGAGGATGTCAGTGAGACCAGGTGTGTTCCCTGGTCTCAAATTTTAACTGCTTAACTTTTACTACTACCAATAAAGTTAGAGATTCACATAAAGGTAATTCTAACAAGAATTAATACTTGTGATTTCCATGTTGACCTAATGAATCAACGATTCCTGGCATGGAGCAGGGAGAGGATCTAATTGAAATATTACTATCCTTTTACATTTCACTTAAGCATTACATCAGAACAGGCATTTTGCTTTTCTTTCATAGCACCCCAGTGGGCCATAGAACAAAGAAAAATGAAGTCAAATGAGAAATAAATAGCATCATTTTATATACCAACAAAGCACACTACATTCCACCAAATGGATGAGCCATTTGGGAGTTTCCTTCCCCCTGAGCATCTGTCAATATTAAAGAGCAAGAGGCAACATTCATTAATAAAACAAACTCATGAACCTCTCCTTATTGACAGAGTCAACATGTGCAAGACACCCAGGACACATACATTTTGCTGTGCTTCCCTTTCATCATTAACATTTGATCCATACTGAAGAAATGTTATTGAATAGATATGAATACATCATCCTTCCAAACTCTAAGTAAAGCATACATATGTATGTTATAAATAATCTAATATAGTAAAATATGGCATAGATGTAGCAGCAAAAGGAAATTCATTACAGTACATATTTCCTCTGGAGAATTCAGCTTAAAAATAACTTGAGAAACAACAAATAATGAGCCAGGACTTTCCACAGTGATGTGAAGGAATCTCAGTGTCTCATTTACTTTATCTGCAGCAAGAAACAGTAGTGAGCCTTCCCCAAGGAGCTCACATTTTAAGAGGTATTCAGTGTAGTATACATCACTTTAAAGTGAGCCATTTACAGTGGGCAACAATTCATCTGGCCACTTCACACTTGAGATAGCTAGCTGTGAAATCCAGAGCAACAGAATGCAGGCCAAGGGCTGCTGAGACAGCCAAAAGTCAAGAAGCTAAAGACAATTAGGGAAGGACACAGTGTTCCTCAGCCTGGCTAACCTAGATAACATCTTCCAGACATGAGCATGAAATTAAGCAGAGAGAGGAGCTGAATGGCTTCCAGTGTGCAGATCTTGCCCTGGTGCAGTGTGACAGGTGACCTACAACAGCAAAAATGCATTTAAATGTAGAAAGTGAAGCTAAAAGTGAGGAAAATAAAATCTGCTCTTGGATATGCAGTAAAAGACACACTGACATCATAAATCAGAGAAGGAACAGAAGAGCACCCAAGCTATCCATAGCTGCACCATGAAGGTACAAAGAAATCAAACGAAGAACCTACATGAATGTGCTCAATAGCTTTCCAAACATCACTTATTGGACAAGCATCTGCTGCAGTGCCTGAAGCAAAAGCTTAGCCATTTACTCCATCATTTCTCCAAACTCAGAGCCTTGACTGCATTAGTGAGAACTTCATAGAAAGGATTTCCTTGCTTACATCCTTCAGCTCCATCAGCATGGAAGTGTGCTGCCACAGCACCGTGGCCTCACCATCCACTCTGCACAACAGAGAGCTCAAGATGCTGAAGAAAGTTGGGGCAGTTGCCTGCTGTTTGAGAAGGATGTTCTCAACTGGACAAGTGGCACAAATTCTGCCTTGGATCAAAGAGGAATGAAGAGGAAAATGGCAGAAATGAAGAGTATGAGGCGACAAGGGGAAGTGTTAAACTAGGCACACCTTCAACCCAACCAACAGCAACTCTAGGGGCAGCTTGAAGTTTATGCTTGCTTCTCACTGTATTTGTATGCACTGTGTCCAAAAGGAACACATTCAATGATTAAAAATTAGCTGGATTTTTTCCCCCCTCTCCTGTACAGTGCCAGTAGTAACAAGGGCAGTTAGTTCTCTTCAGGCACTGCACAACAGTGGGATGCATCCTCAGCTCCAACTGAAAAGCAGAGCACTGACCTTGTTGATTATCATCTCTGGCACATTCACACTTGTCAGACATAAGAACTTATGTAGCTTACTTTAGCTTACATTGGTATAGTTCTAGAGGGGAAAAAAATGAGCATTAGTGGTGAGCAGTGCTCTAGGCAAGTAATTTACAAACAGCACACTGCAAACCCAGGATAAACATCTATGTGCCAAATCTTCACCCACTCATTTCAAAAAGCAACAGGTGGGGAAAAAAAGATGATGACTTTGAAAAAGCTCTTTCTGCAAGTCTCCTGCACACATCTGTCAGTGCCTGCAGAACCAGGACACAGAAAGTGCTCCTCCAAGCATCTCTGGCAGAAGGAGCCCTCTGGCAAACAGCTGGGGAAGACAGAGAGGAATGACATGAAAGTATATTTCATGGACTTGATTTTTTCCAGATGCCCCAGTAGCAGAACCTCAGCATGTACCAGTCTAGGCATTCTGGAAGGGTTTAGCTGGTTACAGCTCAGTGAAGAGAGCTGACAGTAAATGCTGCTGGGGTGCACTGCTTTTGGTGCTGTGTCTGCAAGGGGAAGGGCTTCACACTGTAATAAAAGAAAAATGGGAATCTTAAAAAATCAAAGGTACAGAAGAGGCTGACTTGGCTGTATGGTTTGAGGCAGCCCATTTCTGAACTGCTTGAGCAGGCAGAGCTAAGGTTATTTTGCTGACATCCTTGAGTGCTTGTTATGTCACTCAAAGAGCTGCTGCATCCTAATACAACTCTGTTAAGCTTAGTTTGATGAGCATGATCTTAATGTTATGGTTAGGTCAATGAAATAAGTTTGCAAATCCCTCCTGCTTTATCACACAGTTATCTTGTTTTGTTCTTCTGGGTCCCTAAACTTTAGGCTACATCTCAATCCTAATCTAGATCCACTCTATCTAATCCCAGAAAGCTTGTAAATAAGGTGAAGAGTAGTACAGGAGCTTAATGCCTGATGTAGCCATGCTCCTTCTTGCAGAAAAGCCAAAAGAGTCTCAATCTAAAGAATAAACAGTGTTGGTAAAAAGGCTGAATTGATGCCATTTCAGGTGGCAAATGCAAAAAACACATATAATCAAGTATATCAATGAAAACTTAGCACAGCACTTTCAAAGTGGATGCTTGAAGAAAGACATAAGGTGTTAGTATCTTTGGTTTAACATCAGGTTTAGAACAGGTCTAGCTCAGTCAGATCAAGGACGTGGACAAGTGTAGACTTGGGGCCCTAGCTTTCTCAAGTCTTTCCTTCAGTGCTGGAGCCTCTGAGCTTCAGTGAAAAGTGAGGCAGAGCAGTTTAAAGTGGCAGGTGCTAAAGCTGATCACTTAACCCCTTCTGCTCTGCACTGCAGCAAATGAGGAATGGTTACACATGCAACTCCAACATCTCAAGTGAGAAGATTGCAAGTCTCAGATGGGGCAACATTCAACAGCTGGAGAGCATTTTGAAGTCAGATTGTTCTCCCTCCACACCTTCAGGGTATTCAAGGAAAAGTCCACATTTTAGCAACTAAATAACATGAAACTTCAATTTATGTTAACTCCATGGGTCTAGGTGTGGGCTTTTCCTTACACAACCAATGTTAAGTACAATATGCCTAATGGCTGAATGTGAAGTCCTGGGAAAACAAGAAATAACGTTTTCTTGACTCTCTGAAGAGATTTTTCACACAGATATTCTGCTGCAAGGCTTCCTTTTATGGATATTTTAAGGTACTTTCTGATAGCTAACACAAATGTTGAAATCCATCAATAAAGAGATAAGGCATTCATCCAAAGCTTAATGACAAGCTACCTTCTCCAGAAAGAAAAACTAATTCTCTACAGAGAAATGACTTCAAAGTCAAAAAGCAACCCCAGTTGTTTAGTGCAAGCAGGAGGGGAGAGGCTTTCAGGAGCCCCCTGCTCATCCCATGTGAAAAGCAGAGTGGGAGCCACTGCCTGGGAGATAGCCCAAGTGCAAAACTCAATCATCTGCAAAGCACACACTTCCATGTTCTCTGGCTTTATTACTCTGGCTTTGGCTGGAAGGTTCATAAAACCTCTGGAAACTGCAAGCACAAATGTCTTTTTGATTGCAGGTTTTGGCAGCAGGCTGTGTGCGTGCTCTGCACAGAGAGCAGGGGAACAGCAAGCCCTCCAGCCCCAGCACACAGCTCCAAGCACATCTGCTGCAGCAGCAAGCACTCTGCTTTCTGAGGGGCTTGTGGTTAACCTCATGGCATGGAATGAATTATTCTCCAATCCTGCCCTTCATTAAACCACCCATCCTCTGAAATGTGTCGATGAAGCTGACACTAGGCCAGCTACTAATTAGCAAGAATATAGTTCATCCCCAAGATGCTCTCTTCTTGGCCAGAACAAAACAGAGCAGTTCAGCCCAGCTAATTTTCAGTTGTTTATATTGTGTCCTGCCTAGAGGTATGAACAACTACCAGGATTTAATTTAAACAGCCTGTCTGTACACACATTAATGCTGGATGTCATGCAACATGCCTTGTAAGCACAAACAGCTTTCAGGCCCTCACAACTGCAATTGCAAAGAGAAATCAGAGAGAATAAAGATGTATTGTCTAAAACGTCCTAAATTTGGAAGGGCAAGGAGAGCTCGCAGTAAACCCAAACCATCTAGGCACATCTCAAGAAATATCTGCAAGAAAGCCTTAGGGCAGGAAGCACTGCAAGCCTCAACTATTGCAATATAAAAGCTTTGATGTCCTCTGTGTGGTTCACTCCTGACACTAGGGATCAAGAGTAACTGTGATTACATGACAGTTTAAATGACAGAGAAAACATCACTGGAATGTTGTTGAGCTATGCTTAACAAAGAAAAATGCTATGTGATCTTGGGCTATCATTTAAATTCAGCTTCTCCCAGATGGTCTGTTACTGGATTTCTCTTTTAAAGTGTTCACACAGAGTTTTGCTTTGTGTTAATAATTGCAACAGGTAATAAAAGGACCTGGGCTCTGAAGAAATAAAAGAAATGTTATAAAACACTAAGCTCTGAGAGAAATGAGAGTATGGCAACTAACATCAGCCCCTTTGGGCACTAGAATCTTTATGCCAGAGGAGATAACATCAGTGTATCATCTCACAGGGAGATTAGATTAGGAATACAAATATGAGGAAGCTGGAAACCCCCACAAGAGAGCTGCTAAAACTATCCTGAATGGTAGGACAGAAATAAGGCAAGTGACTGACAAGGAACAAAAAGCAAGCCTAAGCTTGGTTAGCAGCAGGCTCAGTGAGCAGAGACTCTCAGTCACTACCTTGCCACAAGAAGCTGTTTCTCTCATATTGATGGCAAGGGGAAACTGAACACATTTGCACAACTCACAGATTTAGGCTTTGCACCCCAAGTGGGTGAGATGAAATACAGAGGTAAAATTGCCTCTCAAAGAAATGATGTGCCTACTTCACATTTCTTCAACAGAAGCTTCATTCATCTCAGAAGGCAACTCAAAGGCATCTCTGCATTTTTGGCAAGAAGCAGCAGCTATTGCTTGCTGAGTGTGGGCTGGCAGGTAGCTGTGGGGATTTTTAAGCAAGAGTCTCACTCTTTTGCTTTTTCTTTCCCCACTGAAATCAAATATCCCAAGGTTGCAAGCAAAGAATGAGTGACACTAGATGGAGCTACTACCAGCTGGCAACACTTCCATCTGCAACCAGTCTGTTACACCAGGAGTTCCAACCAAGCTCAACTTTCATCCAAGCAACATCCAGCTCATCTATCATGAGCAAGAGGGTGTTCCTCCTCCAGTGCAGCTTGGCCAAGCTCTCCTCTCAGCATTCCTCCTCTATGCCTTCTTCCCAGGCTTTTTATGAACAAGGGAGCCTAAATTGCTGTAATATAACTAATGGGCTTGGTTTCCTCATTTTTTCCAGTGTTCAGCCTAATGCATTATAAATGGAGTGAAGAGATGTTTCAAAGGGACTAAACTTAACACCAGTCTGAAACTTAGGCCTTTCCAGCTCTCTCTAAGTTTTGTATCCCAAAACTCACCTCAAGCATCCATATAGCTCACTGCTCATATTTCACATTGTCTCTCCTGCACTATATCCCACTGTCTACTGTCATGCCTTCACATGCCCCTTGGCATCACTACTTCTCTCAGCCAATAAATGGGATAGATTTCCCAGTCTCTGCCAGCCCTGCAGTTTCAAGAAGCCATTTCTCCCACCAGCTTCACAACTACTAATCCTCACTGATCAAATCTCCTCTCCTCTTGCTTTACAGTTATTAGACAAGTCACTGAGGCAGAGGAAAAGCTGCTCAGGAAAAAAATGGGGTGCTGCTACTTATTACTGATTTATTTATAACATCATCAAGAGGTGAGCCTAAATGAAGCAGAATGTCATTATTGTAACCCTGACCCTTCCTTCCCCTGCTCTTTCCTGGCCCCACACACATGCACTCAGCCTCTCCTGTGTGAAGTCAGAGCTTTTGCTCCTAAGGATTAGCCCATTTCTTTTACACAGCCTGTAACATGCTCAGTGTAAGCACCATACAGATATAGAACAAACCTAACAGCCCTGCAGACACCTGGATAAAATCAGACTAATTCCCAGTAGGCAGGGAGGCTCTTTAACTAACACTTCAGTAGACATGGCCAAAAGCAGCTTCTTACCTTATATTTGGGGGTATCTTTCAAACAGAGACAGAAGTTGGATGAAACAGCCAGATGAAGTGTGACTAGAACTGTAATATTGCTTCTGCTCAGTTTATAATGTATACAATAATGCATTATAGCTCATCATCTACAACCTGCTGAAGCTGTAAGCTTTCATAAGCACTATAACACAGGAAGGAAAAGGTCTTGACTGCTCTAAGACAGGTCAAAATCATCTACTCCTTTTTAAGACAACAAATAAATGACATTAGTAAATAAATAGGTTGTTTTTGGCAGCCATTTCATTAAAAGAGTGGTTCTTACAGTCCAGCTGGATTAGAATGCTGTGATTTCAATTCCACATCTTACAGGCCAAAGAATAACTCATCTGACCCAGAGAACCCTGGAGAACTCCACACAGATTCCTCTTGGACCTCAAGTAACATTTGAGGGTGCTTCTATCAGATCCTCCAAAAGTATAGCAATCTATCAAAGACTTGGGCTGAACTTCACCATTTTACTAGTCCCTGGCTCTGTGCAAAAAAACCCAACATGGCTTGTAGAAGCTGTTCCCAGTTTTAATCTCACCTGTTTCAGGCACAGAGGATATTCTAATGCATGTGTGTGTCTACAGGATTCCCACAATTATTCCCACAAATCAGTTATGTGTAGGCCTAGTGAAAAATCACAATCTCTAAGAACCAGAGCATAAAGAGGAGAAAGCCTCTTTTTTTCCCCCCCTACTTCTATGCAGCTGTTGCTAATAGAAGTTAGGACAGTATCACTACTTACACTAAAGAGGAATGAGAAACTAAATGAAACTCACACTTCCCCTGGAAGCTGGATCCATGTTCCATTCCATTTCAGCTCTGCAACAAAACACAAGCAAGAACAGAAAACACCAATCAGTAATAAAGAAAAGATTTCAATAAAGGAGAGGAGACAAATACAGGAGTCAGCCATTTGGAAATCAAGTCTCTTTGATGCTCAGAGTGAATCACTCTGCCTTTTACATGATGTCAGGCACAATAAAACTGAGCAGATGTTCACACAAGAACATCAAGTGGTGCTCCTCAAGCCAGCAAGCTTGCAGTCTTCTGATTTGTATTGTCCCTTGATGTTTTACTTTTACTATCATCTGTGCACACTCTTTAGGGCAGGGAGGGGGCAGAGAATAAAGGAGGAAGATTTGTCCCTCTGTCTGTAGGAGATGGGGTTTGGTTTCTAACTGAACTCCTCTCTCTCTCTCAACTACAGCTCCTCCTGAGCTCTTAAACCAAGGTCACTGTGTCCCTAACTGAGATTCCTCTCTGAATGAAGATGTTTGCTGAAGGATACTGACAGCAGCCACAGCACAAATGACACACTGGAAATTGTCAGTTAGGATATGATGTCAAGAAGAGGAAAAGAGTAATTAATGCAACTTATTGGGATTTAATTCAAATAAGACAGTTCTCTTTGGCCCAAATTCTAACTGAATCTGCATCCAAACTCTTCAGAGAGGATCTATCAGTATTTGACAAAGCATTCACCACTGTTGACAGCAACTGACTCTATTGATGCCTGTATATCTAACCACCCTTTAGACTGCCAAGGAAACTAGGAGATGGAAAACAAAGCTGGTAAACACAACTAATTTCATCCTTCAGTGTCTTTGTTTTCCTTTTTCTTGGCCACTGAGATTTCTTTCCAATGACAAGTGACTGGAATCACAACACTTCACATCAGTTTTCTGTGCAAGTGCAACCCTTAGTAAACAGAAAAGGACAATAAAAAGAATTCATGGAAAGCCCAAGGTTGGCATAAAATCAAATCTCCGTGTGCCATCTGGTAGCTAGTTTAATTCTCTTTACTGCTGCTACAGAAGATGGGTGTATAGGAATTGGCTGGACCTTTTCCATCTTTCCTTTGTGTTTCTGATGGGATGTGTGTGACCAAAGAATCCCTTTAGTTGGAGTTACCTCTTCTGGATTCTCCAATTGGTTTCCCTCATTTGTATTGTGCTGTGGACATGACCACATGAGAGATTTGTCATGCAGGGAAGCTGAGCCACTCCTGTCCATTTTCCCTTTCACTTGGGAGCCTCTGCTGCTCTCTACATCCTTGTGCCCTTTGGAATCACCAAATAGCTGAGGCAGGGTAAGGCTTGCAAAGCTCAGCATCAGCCACACAAGAACTTCTGTGAGGAAAAGATGTAAAAACAATGCTTGGTCTGTCTCAGGTTCACTTTGGAATTGTCTTTATCTTATCCTATCAGATAATTCCTAATAAGCTATGAATTTGTGCTTGGTAATTTCTGGGATAATCTCCTCTTTGTTGACATTTTGCCTCACCTCTCAATAAGAGAAGCACACAGGAGTTTTCTCCACTTGCTCTTTAAGTCACTCCTTGGGTGGGTGTTTTACCTCCAGAAGACTGAGACTCATCTTTTCACATCATTTTTGACAGATTAAATCAAAAATCCCTTGGGAATAACGACAAGTTTCTGCATCAAGGGTTACTGGAGGCCAGCTACTGAGTTGGCATCATTTTTCTAAGTCTTTCTAAAACAGTCACAGAAAGACATTTGCTTGGATCTTGTGGCTTTGGGCACAAGCAGGAATATTCTACTGTACTGATCAAAGCAAAAAGATTCACAGTAAAGATCCATAGAGATAGCCTCTAAAAATAATGATATTAACCCATCATTCTGACCTAATGTATTCCCTCACCACTTCCACATAACCTACACTTCCGGTTTGAAATCACTGCTACCAATTTGCAGTCAAAATCCACAATAGTTTGATAAACAAAGGGATTCTTTACCAAATGGAACTTGCCTAGTGCTTGGTCATGAAGAGATGCACTTGTGTGTCTCTTTGTTTAAAGGAAAGCCAAACAGGAGTACTTTGAGAAGGGTCACTGTAGTATCCTGAGGATATGCTCCCTGAAGTGAAGCTCCTTCCCAGCCTGGCAATGCCACAGGCTGCACACAGTTTCCATTCTGCTCTTTAGCATCAATTGAAGTCAAAACATCCTGGAAGAAAAGTTCAGGTTTTGCACCCCTGGTTTCAATTATTTCTCAATCTGACACACAAACACAGCTTTTTCAGCTATGTGAGTGGAGAGCCAAATCTAAGGATCTTTTGATTTTTTTTTTTGTTGTTTTTTGGACATACATGTGGTTGAAATGTGAGAGCTGCCTGCTGCCAAGCCACAGCATTTGGACTGGAGTGCTGGCACAGGAAAATAAGCCATTGTTCAGAGGAGGGGTTTAAGAGGAGCTATCCTGCAAAAAAGGAGAATGTGCATTCCCATACTCTAGCCCATGGGTAGAGGAGAATCCCATAATCCTTTGTTAAACACTTGAAAGTTGAGCTAGAGATTCTAGCAATGCTTATGGAGGCTCTCAGGAGTAAGCTTTCCATACAAACTACACTGGAACCTTCTGAAATTTTTCTGCATTGTAAAAAGAATCAAAAATGAGCTATAGACTAGCCCAAGTCATCAATGTCATTGTCTGCTTCTACATACAGCTCTTGAAGTCTTTTTGCCATTAGCTGTAACAGCAAACATAACAACAGGCTCCTCCTGAGAGAGAAATACCCTCAGGGAAATGCTGCATCATTAGGCAAGGCTGAGCAATTTCACACCCCTGATTTTGGATGCTAAACCAGCACATTTGCTAGAGGTATAGAAACACTCAAACATTTCTTTGCAGCCCCTGCCAGGGAGCCAGCCCTGCAGCCCCTGCCATTCCCAACTCCAAAAAAAAACCTACCAAAATTGTTTCCTATGTTAACAAGTGCTCAGAAATTAATCTGATTACAGGTAGTTTGACAGTCAGCAAGACAGAGATGGAAATGATAAAGAACAGAAAGAGAAATCTGCTCTTGAGGGCTAAGGTTTCCTTTGAAAGCACACAGCTCCATCCCATGGATCTTCACACAAAAATGATCACAGCTGGAAAATTAAACTAAAAAGAAGCCCATCCTCCTGAAGATAAAACTGAACAACTTATTCTAATCTCAGGCAGTGAGACAAAGCAAAAATACCACTAGAAGGAAGCAAATAATCTTCCTCAGTTCATTAAACAGAAAAATGTGCAGTAGGAGATTCGCTGACAAATGATTTCTCCTAATGAGAAAACCAATCCAGTAAGTGACAAAAAGGATAGCAGCAAATCTGGTAACATCTCCATCAGTCTGGGCCTTAACAATGCCAGAGTGACACACCAAGTCACAGTGTTTTATTTGGGCTTAGATAAACAAAAACAGTCTTAACCTCATACTCAAGTTTCAGTTTTCTCCCTCTTGTCTTTTGGGACTACACATGCCAGCTCGAAGACTTTCAGCATCACTACAAGTCAGAGCCTAGTTCAACCCAGATCACCTTTGATCAGATGCACCATTCTTTGGAAGCATCCTATTTGGTCTCAGAGAAGAGCAATGACCTCACTGAGTTTAAGGTGTGTACATTAAGAGAAGATTCCTGCTTGAACAACCCCAGAAGGAAACTCACTGCCAAGCTCTTCACGCTGGCATGCAGAGCACTTAAAAGCACAGAAGAAAATCTCTCTATTTTAGAGCACTTGGACTCCTGCACTATTGATTTTCAGTCCAAGTTTGCTTTCTGTGTTAAAGACTTTAATGAAAGTCTGGGAGTAACATAAAATAGGGTTATAAGAAAAAGATAAAGTACTTGGAGTGTGGCCTTACAGTCCCTGCTTCCCAAACACCACCATATTCCTCCTTGCCCATGGCACACATGGATTTCACTCAGCCTCACCAAACTGTCCTGAGGCATTTACCTGAATGGCAACTGCTGCAGGGTTTATGCTGTCCTCAGGAGGCTTTCCTCATTTCATACATAGCCAACTCTTCCTTTTTGTGCTCATCTTTTCTTTGGATTCCCACTGAGCACGTGCTGTGTCCTGTTTGGGGTGCTGGAGTGTCAGTATGTAGTGACACAGTGTGGATACAGCCCAGCCCCTCAGCAGCAAGAGGAGTGTGTTCTGGGTGTACAAGTGTGTGTGTTTGCACTGAAAACAAGCAGAGTTAAAACTTACAGTGCTGCCTGTCATCTGGCTTCAAGCCTTTATATGTCAGTACTTCAAAATCATCTCAACCAAAATATTTTCTTTCAGTGCAACAGAAGCATTAGTGAATGCTAGATACATTTGGAAATTATTTCCCACTCATTAAGACTTCTCTAAATAGAAATTATGTGAAACAGACCAACTGCAAGGTCTATTAACTTACTGCCAGCACTCTTCAAGCACTACTAAGCAAGGTATAGTCCATCCTGCAGCACCTGGAGACCTTCAGTTAGCCTCCTTTCATTAGCATCCTCATTAAATTTGCTCAAGGGTGTAACAGAACATTTTGGGGAAGCCAATACACAAATGGTTTAAAGCAGCTGAGCAGGCACCTGATGCTACTCACAATGAAAAGTGAGCTCTTCCAAAGGTGCACAGATTCTGGGCCTGTGGCTTTGGTTTATTGACTCCATTTCACTGATTTAGGGCAAGTTGGGTTGTCCTCTTCAATTAATCATGCTGCCAAAGATGCAGGTGGATCTGTGCTGAGCTTGCCCACTTTCTTCACACAGTCCATCCTGACACAACACTTCCACTGCTTGGGAGTCAACATCCCACTGCTCAATGTATTTATTTATGGAAAAGACGTAAATTCTTAGAAGTTTTTAAGTAAGAATTCTCATTCTCACACAAAGGATGAGCTCCACTGGGTAAACTCCAATGCAAAATGCTGCTCCTAGCAAGATTCCCATGAATTTGTTTCTGTTTCAGGTATAGCAACAGTTGTGCCCACAGACTGGATTTCTGAGGTTAAATAGATGTGTTAGCATCAGTGTGATTAGACATGCAACTGAACAAGATTCTGACTACCAACTCTATGGCCACTAGCCAAACAGAGTCACACTGACATCTCAAAGAGAAAATCATATTAAAAAACCCAGCTGGCAAAAAAAACAACCTCCATTATTCAAGATACAGCAGTAGGTAAGGAAAAAAGTGCCCTTGTGGTACAGTTTTCTTCAGTGCAATTGCTGTAGTTCATTTTTAGCTACAATTAACCCATCAGCACCAAATGCCTGGGAGGTGCTGCAGTCACACTGAGGCCTGATGTGCTCAATTGTTCTGGTTTGCACTCCTAATAAAGGCATTTCCCAAATCATGCTTCCCATCTCTCCACTGAAATGCTTTCCATGTGGTGAGAATGTTCAGGTCTGACTCTCAACTCACACACTGTAATACAAGGCAAATGAAAAATGAGTAAGGCCATTCTGGGGGTGAAAAAGTCAAGGAGGATCTGTCAGTTCTCCTGACAAAGGACTTGTGGCTTCCTACAGAAATAAATATGCATTCCTCACTTGATAGGCAGCTAGAAACCAGTGATGTGCACCTCTCCTAGTACTTCATCTGTTCTTTTCTTTTACTGAAGGCCACAGTTGTGTTATATTTAAGTGTTATTACTAGAATCAGATTAACTCTGCATCAGCTCAATAAGGGATGGCTATGTAACTATCTAGTGATATCACATACTTCTTCAGAGCACTTGCTAGGGACAAGTTTACTCAAAAATGACTATTTCCTTTAAAGCTTCACATCATTCTAAGCATAAGGAATACTCTAATTCCCACGTTATGGCCTGGGAAACAGGGACACATGCCCTAAGTGAAATGCCCACCAACACCAGGTGCATTGGTGACAAAGGTGGGAAGAGAACTTGACTCTTAAGCATTTAAGACAGAAAACAGTTTGCCAGCCTCCCACACAGACACAAGTGGAGCTTGGCTGTTTCTCTCTTCAGCCATTTGGCACTGAAAATACTTGCAAATTTAACAGCTACAGCCATAACTTCATTAAGCAAAATGTTTCCCAAGCATGACCATTTCTGTGTAAGGAAGCCTAGTGCCCCAGTAAGCTGACGTGCTGCCCTACCAGTGATGTAATCCAGAGCAGGGGCTCCCAGTCCAACAGCATGATTCAGTGGAATCCAGTAAAACAAGAACTGGAAAGGCCAAATATATCTTTGAAGGAATTCCACTGAAGCTCAAAAAGGAGGGAAGCCAGCAGAATGGTGCCAACAAGATTACATCAGGGATTAATCTAGCCTGAGATCGACTTCACCTTCCCCTCTAACTACTCCACGTAGATCCATTAACTGGCTCCACAGCACCATTCCTCTGGAATTAGAGCTTCCTTCTCAACTTTCAGGTTTCCCTCACCTCTGCTCCTGATCATCTCAATTCCCATGACTGTCTGGCTCCAACACTGTGCTGGCTGCTCTCCCCTTTGCTTCCTTCTCCCTCCTGTCTCATCCAGCTATCACTTCCATAGCTGCAGGTCCCAAGCTGCCTGCACAAAGCTTACACCAAGGAGACAGTTGCTCTTTCTTGCTGCTCAGCTGTCTCTTTCCAGGCACAGGCTGCACTAATGAGCTCAGCAAGCACCACATCCCCTCACTTCTCCCCAGGAAAGCCTACATACACAAGAACCTTCTCCCAGTGACCTCTGCTCACATCTCTTCTGGACCTTACTGCAGGGAGCTATGCAGAGGTTAACAGAAATTCCCTCCCCAGGAACTGCTCTAAAATGGTCCATTTACTGAGCATTTCCACAGCAAGTCTCTGCACTTGTTGATCAAAAGATGCTCCAAGTTTGGCATTTGGCTTTATTGTAGAGGCACAGCTTGGGAGGGGGTTTCGGGTGTTCTGAAAAAGATCATGTTTATGCAACCAGAGTTAGGTTTCTTGGGGTTTGTTGTTTGGGGTTTTTTTCTTTTGTTTTGGGGGAGCTGTTTGTGTTTTGGGGGTTTTTAAAGGGAAAACTAAAACTTCAGTGGGGGAAAAGGAAAAGATTCCAG
Organism: Bucco capensis; assembly: GCA_013396975.1. NCBI lineage: Eukaryota > Metazoa > Chordata > Aves > Piciformes > Bucconidae > Bucco > Bucco capensis. Next base: position 850,232 of record VWZO01007368.1, read on the forward strand.
CCTAGTTCTAATAAAAACCACTGACTCCTTCCTCTCACTCCTCTCTCTGCACAGGGCAGAGCATGGTTTGGGGTCCCAAAGGACTTTAAAAAGCCAGTGAACAAAAATCTTCCCAGTAAAACTTCCAGATAAAAGAGCACAACAGTAATTCAATCAAACAGAGTACAAATCTAGACTAACTGGTACATTAGGTACTTGACAGAGTGTGAGGTCTAGGATGTGCCTTTTTTTGGTTTGGGGTCAACGTCATCTTTATTTCTTCATGGCATGATCCAAAAAAGACTGAAAGGATATTTGAGAGGGATAATGAGATCAAACAATCATGTTAAATTGATATTTTCTGTTTGCAGTTCTAAAATATCCTGCACTTATGGTTTCAGAGAAAACCCTCAAAATTCCTTCCATTGAGTCCACAGACAGCCTGGAGCTACTAATCAAAGAGTGGAGTTACCTTCCTTTTCCCCTCTGGGGCTTCAGTTAAAACAATTATCAGGCTTGGCAGCAAAGTATCCCAAGGAAAATTCACCAAACTTTTGTGCTGCTGTAAGAGAATTGGGGTTTGGTTTTTATTTTTCATAGCCTGGACTACCTCTTTATTCAAGTTATTGTCTTCTGGAGTGCCTGACCTGTCAGCCAGCATTATCTGATCTCACTCGGGAAGCACAAAGGCAAGGGAACCTGAAGGGAAAACTCCTCCCCTTCCTGGATAGTCTTCCCTAAAACTCTTGATCCAGCAGAAGATAAGGAAAGAGGATCTTCTCTTGGAGACCTTGTTCCACCCCCAGTTGCTCGCTCAGCCACAGATGCACACACACTTGCACACATATTCCCCATGACAAGTGGCAATCAGAGCAATTGCTGCCTTGGAAAGCAAATGGGGAAATGTTTAGTCTATTTTTAGTCTATTTTTAGCTCTCTTTAATGCAATTTAGCAGCTGCAAACAGAGAGAGCCAGCAACTTATAAGCAGCTTTCTGGAGACCAGCTTGGAAACCTATGCACTACTGGATCCCATCTAGCACACAGACTCCAGAGCTGTGCTGCTAGTCAGCCCACAGTCTCCATGCAGCAGCAGCAAAGCAATGGATCACAATAAGACCTATTTTCTGCCTCTTCCATGCCTGTACAATACCAAGATGACCAAAGAAACTGTCCTGCAAAGAACAGACCTGTAGATTTGTATTCTGTGTGCCTACTTACTGCACTAACTGCTTTCCTCCCTTTCCTCCCAGCTGGGTGCAGCCCAGGATGCCTCCAGCATCTCCCCAAAGCTCTGCCTGGATGCTGGGCCAGAAAGCAGCATGTACCTGAATGCTTCCAAGCTGCCTTAGCACTCCAGCAAGGATTTGCACCAAGGGACCAAGAAAGGTGCCCAGAGTAAAGATAACTCCCAAGTTGCATGAGGCAGTTGAAGGACAGACCTCACAGCTCCACTGCTCGTGCTGGTTTTAGTCACACAAAGCCAATCTTCCTAAAGTTACAGCAGACACTGACAAACAGAAGGAACTCTTAGGGCACAACTCAAAAGGATTTGTTGGTCAGCAGTGGACAACTTCCACTGCCTTCCTCTCAGCTTCCATGCTGGCTATTCAGCAGGCAAGCACACAGGTGTAATGGGCTCAAGGTGTTCATGTTCCTGCAACAGCTCAGCTTTTTGGGTTAGAATCAGCCCCTGTGGGGCAGCAGGGATGACTCTTCCAGCTCCATTGCATCTCCAGGGCTCTAGCAAAGAGCATTCCTCATGTTAAAAAAAACCTAGAGGTTTGTCTTTCCTCCAAATTGCCTTATTCATTCCTAATGATTTTCAAGTACTTTGCACTTTCTTTAACATGACATTTTCTGAATTAAAGAATATTTCAAAACAGATGTTTGGGTTAAAAACATCTGATATTAAAAACATAGCTTTTTTTTCCCCCCCCTCCTTTCAGCACTAGGCTGCTCTCTTATGGGCAGAGAGTTTATATCTATCATCTGGTTGCAGAATGTTGCTTCAGGGCTGGAGCACTGGAAGCATTTAGTTGGGTTGTTGGTTGTTTTTTTTCTGGTCTCTGCACTAGAAAACCTCAAGAGAATTCCAGGACTTCAGAAATTGCTGGATGTCAGCAAAAGTTATCAGAAATATGCAATACCCAAAAGTCTATATTAAAAATATCCAAGCTATTTGCTGTAATGAAAACATCCTTATAAAAATCTCTTCTGTGATATATCTTGGTTATTCTGCAGTGCCCATAAATGCTGCTGCTTTCAGGACAGAGCCTGCCTGGACCTTTCTTTCCCTGTCTGACAGTTGTTTTCCCTCTATTGCAGATCGGAGTTGTTGGCAGATGCACTGTTTGATTTTCTTCACAGAATAAACAAAGACTTTGTGGCTTGTGTTGGTAAATAGCTGCATATATATATATTTAAAGGTCAGCTACAAGTTCAGAATCACATCCCTCAAATTTGATAAGCAACACAACTCATCATCATCATGGCTAGGCTTTGTGAACCAAGATCCAGGCAAGCAACACAACTCATTGTGCTAATTAGCTATTAAATCTGTGTGCTTGAAAAATAGGGAGATGGGAAAAAAGTGACTTTTATACTCCAGAAAATGTAATGGAAATGTCAAGATTATTGGGGAAACTAATGGAAATACCAATAAAAACTTCCATAAGCCACAGTTTAGCCCATTATGCTAAACTTTAAAAAGCAATGTCAAAAGGTCAATCATTCGTATCTTTTTTTTCCAGTATTATTGCCTGTAAGTTAAAGCACATTTTGTGGCCTGATTGGAAGGAGTGCCAGAGTCCATTCCTGGGAGCTGACTGCTCCAAATCCAGTTTGGGACTCCTGCAGAGCACCCAGGTCTGCTGTTTGCAGAACGTGTCAGCCCACTCCATAAAAAGAAACAGACTGAGCTGTTCTGGTAACTGCCTGACACATTAATTTAGAAGATTTATGGCTTTTATAGAAAGGTAGGATTAGCACAATGTATAAAAATTCCAATTGCTGACAGAACATTTACAACAGAAAAAAAAACAACCAACACATAATGTTTTCAGTAACTTGAACAAACATTTGTAACATTTCCCCCACCCTGTGTATTTTCTTTTCCCCCTTGCCATGCTCCATCTCTCTCATCACAGCACCTTTACAAGCACACGCTGCTCTCCTCTCTAGCACATACCTTCACTCTCCAAGGGAACACTAGCTACAAGACTGACTTCTGCAATAATCTGGTGCAAATTCAAATTAGAAACCAAAAATCATCTTCTGATCTTCCAGCCTTCCCCTTTCTGATCCTTAGTCCCAGTTCTGGGGCACTGTACTAATTTGGGCTGAGAGATAGCAGCACATTACATCTCTAAGTGTAAGGAACCACACATTCCAAACATATTATACCCTGTTCTTCTCCATTATAATAGGGAGAAATAGATTCATATTCTCAGGCCAAGCAAAGCCTTGAGGCAGCCAGAGAGACAAGAGCTATAGGCTTAGATGAATGCAGACTTCATCATTCTACATTTCTTCTTACCAAAGATCTCCCAAAGCTTGATCAAAGGAAATCACAAGCCCACTCACCAAATACCTCCATGTGAGCACCAACAGAAATCCACAGCAACTTCAGGTAGCCATGCAAAGGTCATTCTAATCAATTTATAACTGGCCTACAATTCCCATAATGCAATCTAAATTAGCAAACCATATACTGGACAAAGCAGAAATTAAAAATAGCCCTTTGAGTGTGAAACATCAGAATTAGCCATGTGCTCATATTTAGTTCCCACAAATAATGAGTCATTAATTTGTTGCTGTTGTAAATTCACTAGGAGAAAAAAATCATTACCAATAGCTTTGACTATCAGGCTGCACATGCATTTGCTTCCCATTGTGCTACCCACAGCAAGCAGGAACACAAGTAAAACCACTTCCAAACCTAAAATACTACTATTTCTTCCTAAAAGTGTCCAAAAAGCCTGCTAAGAGGAATAATAGCCTCCAGCCATCAAGGCCTCAGAAGCAGTTCTATCTCTGTAACATTTTATCCTACACTTGTCATTTTTTCCCCCCACCAAATAAATCACTGTCAGGAAAGCTCTCATTTTTGACAGAGAGAATGCTTGAGGTGGAAGAGAAATTTGGGGAGGGGGATTGTCACACAGAAATTAGTAAATAAGTGAATGAAAAACTCCTCAATGAAAAGGTGTTTACAGATTTTTGGTGCTGTGTCATCCCAGTCCTGAAATCATCTGTAAAATGATGTCAGCAGGACAGGAAACAAAGCACATCACACAGATTACTGACCCTGGGCCTGGATGTTCTGACTGGAAAGGTTTCGAGATTGTCATACACCATCACCAGAGGTCAAGGGAATGCACAAGAGGAATTCCCTTCTCTTGGTATTTTTAGTCTGATAACAGAAATACAGCAGAGATTAGGGGGTTTGATTTACAACAAGTTAAAACAAACTGGAGAGCAATCATATTGAAGGCTGGGTAGACTGATGATGAAAACAGACAATATCTCATCTGCCATCCAGACAGCCAAGATGAGAGAGATCCTCCCATTTTTCTAATGCATGTTCCAATGTGCATAAACTATGGAAATGTTAGACTAGTTGAGCAGCAGCAGGCACGTTTGGGGCAATCTGGCAGAGCAAGCCATCTAGGCACTTGGAGATCTCCAAGAGACCTTTTTTTTTTTAATGAGGAAATTTTACAGGAAATTAAATAAAAATGTGTTTTTCTAACTAACTGCAAGTGCATAGTCTAGAAAGAAAAAAACCAGCCCAGAATCTCTAATTTAACACTACCATATGCTTGCTGTCCTTCTGTCCTACCAGTTCATAAAACTCAGAGCTGCTGTGCAGTCCAAATGTGCTAAGCAGCAAGCCATCAAAGTACAACATCTCAAAGACAAACAAACTTCCAAGCTCAGTGCCTCTCCCCACTCTTGCTTGAGCATTGTGGCCATGGTGATGCTATTGCTGCCACTCAGTCACTCCCTCCCCTCCCCAGAAAGGCCAAGAGTGCCTTGCCCCATTGCTAGCTGAGGCATGTGCTGTACCAGCAGATGCCAGGCAGCCAGCCCAAAGCGAAGGGCAGATCTGGGCACAGACTGCAGCCTCCTGGGGTAAACAGCACAGCTCTCAGCACATCTCATGTCATCCCTGCAGCAGCCCAGTGTTAGCTAAACACCTGGCAAGGCACCAAGAGCACAAGACATCCCAGGACCTGAACAGCTGAAACATCACCAAGTTGCTTTCCTCACGACAGACTGCCAGGGAATGAAGAGGAAAAAGGGGAATTTTCACACATTGGAACTCTCCCTTCTGAATAATAATCATCTTTGAACAAATCCATTTATCTTGTAGCTTAGTTCCTTTCCCATGTTCAATACTAATATGTCACAATTTACCTTTAAAAATAAAATTCCTCACATATTACCTACATACAAATTGAGAATACATTTGCCAACTAGCAAAGTGAATTCCTGATGTTACTTCCAATTTCATATATGCTTGAGATCAACTATGGCTTATTAATATACTAAAGTAAATTCATACAGAATGAAAAACCAAGATGAAGGACAAAATACTCTTCTGTTTTCCTTTGGAAATATCTACTTGAAATGAAAATACCTTGAGCATTTCACTTCAATAATTCAGTTTCCATGAAAATATTTCAATGTTATGTTAAGTTCTCCAATCCATTATTAGCATATTCTTTCCATATCACATAAACCACAGATTTGGGTCTGATGGATGATGAAAGCACTGCATGTTTGAGTACAAATGATACCATGGGAACTACTATTTATTAAACTAACCAGAAAAGAGGCTGTTAAATTTTTCACCCTCTGAATAAAAGCAATAAAAATACTCCAAAATATTACTAACAAGGTTTTCAAGAGGCTTTCAACCAACAACTTTTCCAGAGAAATCCAAGAAGTCACCATTATTCAGAGAGAAAACTAGCAAGATGCATGGAGTTCTGCATTAAAACTACACAGAACTATGCTGATTAATTGGAAACCTTATACTGTCCCAAGTTTTTCTCCAAAGGAAGCCAACACACACACTTAGGGTTTGGTTTGTTTTAATTCTAGGCTAATCTCTTCTGCTCATTTTGAAAGAAAGATGGTCTGAAGCTCAGGAGCTGAGCCATGGCTGAAAATAGCAGTGTCAAGATAGAGTGGGGATGAGGGAAAAACCCAAAGCCTCCTCTGCAGCATTTCCAGCCCTCTTGGACCAACACAAATGGAGGAAAACTCCAGGCTGGCTGCTCCTATACCATGGCCATAGCCTGGAGCTCACCTGGACCCAGCAGAGGCTTTTAGCATTGCCCACATCTTGCTGCTCTCCCTGGGAATTGTCTGCACTGACAGCAGGGAAGATCTTGAATTACCTGGATAAGGTGCCTCCTGAGTGCTTTGCGTGGGCAGAGCTGGGCTGAGGGCAGGCAAAGGGAGCTAGCTATGGAATCCAGACCTATCCATGAGCTGAGAGCAAATACCCCTATCAGGAGAAGAGGATTTTTTTCTCTCCCTGCCCTCCAGAGATCTTCCAGAAGCACCTCTGGGGAGAAGGAGCACAATCACTTAGGAAGCATTAGAGACTGCTAGTAACTGATCCAGTACTGGAGCCTCTCAGAAAGGGTTAACATCCCACATCTGTTTGCATGTTTGCTCACTCATGCAAATGAAAACAGGCAGTAACTGCATTCTTCTGCACTGCCACAAAGAGAAAGCCCTTGCTTTCCTTGCTATTGTTATAACACATCACCAGTTTCCACTAAGAAACCCACAGTTGGGCCAGTTCATACAAAAGGTTAGACCACCACTAAAAGGTTTTTCAAACTGGTTTTTGTGTTCAAAAAATACCAATAGTTACACTGTGACCTTTCTTTAATCAGCTGGTAGCCATTTGAGAAGACTTTGGGCTCGTTAACACCTCAAATCCAGAGGCACATAAGGGCTATGTATGTTTTTCCTAACATTCTGCTATGACTTAAATGCAGAAGAGAATGAAAGAGAAGATCCCCAAAGTAGAGACTATAACAATAGGCTGGATGTACCTTCCCATCTATTTACACTAAATGGTCTAAGTGTCAAATGGGAAGACTTCATATCACAAAGATCATGCTTTATTTCTATTGTTAGGGATTTTTTTTCCCCCCTCATGCTTTCAATAAATTGCTTAGTTTTAGAAAAAAAGAAGTGGCTATGTTAATGGAACAGCCACATGTTGTATTGTTAGAGAGGTTAGCCCAGCTTTCACAGATTCTTGTGCTCAGCTCCAGCTTGCCTGCATCTGGTCTTTGTCTAGATTTATTAATAGCATGGCCAGAAATCTAAGTTATGCAGCAGTGTCACAGAGAACATGCAGCACATATTCACTCCAAGCTGAAGTACAAGATTCAGTTGTAACGTTTTAATAGGCTTCTTTACAATAACACTGGACAACACATCAGAAAATACATTGGAGAACAATCCTGCTTTGAAAGGCTGAGGAATGAGATGATCTAACCAGTATTTTCCAGTTGTATTTTCCATGCTCCATTTCATTTGCTGTTATCTCATTGTTCCAGTTCAGGATCCAGGCACTACTCAGAGGTTATCTTGTAGACTCAGCAGGCCAGAGGTTTGATGTGCTGCCTCCTGGGCAGTTCAAAAAGCCACTTGGGAAATGTAGAGCATCCTCCCCTTTGCCCTTGCCAGCACTACAGCTGCATGGCTCAGGCAGTGCTGAGCTCCAGGCTCTGCAGCAGCACTCCTGAGTCCAAGCCCAACCAGCCCCATGCACAGGTGCTGCTAAGTGAGGCAACTCCTCTTCCTTTGCTCTCCAGAGCTCCTAAGCACTGGAGATGATGTTTCCCTCCCCATCTCTTCAGACATTGCAGTAAGAGATGCAGGAGAGCTGGCAGCACAGCCCATGATATGTGACATGGCTGCAGGGATGTCTCAGCCCCAATGGCTTGATGGTTCTCACACACACAGACTCCTGCCCTGGGAGACACTCTCCCCTTGCACCTCCAAAGATCAGCTGTCCTCCTAAGGGTTTTAGCATGCTTAAAATCATTCTTGATGGACCAAAACAGACACTGCAGGAGGCTACACTTCAGGCTCCCATGTCACATTCCAGGCTCTGGTCCACACACAAGAGGACATAATAGCTCTATGCCCACAGTGTGATGAAGAGCAGCCTCAGGCATGCCACTTGTGACTTCATGCTTCTGCTTTGAAAGCATTACTCTAGTTCTCCTGTAGCTTTTGACTCAGAGAAAGCAATGTCAATTGCTTGAAATGTTGAGGCCTTACAGGTATCACATCTGCATAGGTGTGAACATCTAATAGCTATCTCTCCTCTAGCAAACACTCCACTGAGATCAGAAGAGCTACTCTCAACTTGCCTCCCTGTGACTTTGTTGATGAAACAAGGGAACATCTCCCTCTTCAGGAAAAGCCATTTTACTGACATTTCCACTATAGTTGTATGGAACCCTTCCCACCCAGTGCCCAGCTCTGCTGGCAGCCTCTCCAGTCACAACTGCTGAGGAGAAGAAAACCATTAAGTTAAAAATGCTAGACATTTGCTTCTATTAAAGTTATTTTGTCAGTAAGAATTTCAGAAGCCTAATGTCAATTTACCTTAGATGCTTATGCTACTATTTAGTCCCTGGGATAGTTTATTGTAGAGGATAAATGTTTGGAGGACAGAGCTTTTTCCAAAGTAACAAATTACAGTCCTTTGGGTTGTTTACACTGGAAGGTCAAGACCAAACCTCTGTTTGGAAAAAGAGGCATACTAATGGTGACTATGCTCCTGAAGTACCTACATTTTTGGCAGTCCATTCATATCTTGGGAGGTAATCCCCAGTCAACATCACATTCAGTAATCCCTATCCACTGTTGAACAAAAAAACCTCAATGAGTCACTGATGATGCAAACACAAACACAGCAGAAGACAGAAATGAATCATGAGAAAAAAAGAGACATGCCAGTAACATCAGCCTGGAGCTGCATTAAAAAAAACAACCAAACAACAACAAACAGCAAAAAAGCCACAAACACTGGAGAGCTCAACTTGTCCTGTGAACTCAGGTCACTAGCCCAGCCTAGGCAATCTCATGCAGCTCAACACAAGCACACAGAGCCTAGCCTAACACGAGTGGGTTTGACAGAAACACACCTCTGGGATGATTATAAAGCTCATGATGTTTAATTTAGGACAAAAACACTTGTTTTTTATAGAAGAACAACCTATTGTTTTAGCTTCAGTAGCAAGGATTCATGCTTGCCTTCAGCCACTGCTTGCCATGGCAAACCAATCAAGTCCTCTAGGCACTGCAAGTTGATTTTTCCATTTCCCCTAGCACTCCTCTTGCCTATTGCTGCATCTCGTGGAATCCACAGACATAGGTGACTAGAACTGCAGGATCTAGTGCACTTCTTTGCTTGCTTTCTGCTCAAAATCACCTTTTGAAGTAGGCAGAAGAGTACAGCCATATCTATTGAGAGCAGAGTACTACCTGAATGCTCTTTGTACTTTGTTTATCCTCTTGATATTGCTATACTTCCATGGCTGAAACAAAACTTTGCAACTGATTCCACTTTTATTCTCAAGCCCTAAAAAGCCTAGTTTCTGGTAGTTTTGCCCCATGTAGACACTCATAGGGTTTGAAGAGCTTTATGGCTCTTCAGAGCAGGCAATAATGTTATAGCATCCCATTAATAAATCTGCCCAGCACCCAAGATTTAGCTTTGCTATGCTCATTAATTCCTTTGTGAACTTCTTGTGGAGTCTTGAGTTACTGTTGCTAATCTCTTTATTGAAATGTTTATTCACAATCCCAGCAGTGGTGCTCTCCCTCAAAGTACTTGCTGTTAACTTTTGTGTCTCAAAAGTTTTTCAACCAATTGAGAAAACTTCAAGTCTTTCACTCACACTAATTATTCATCTGTTTCAGTGAATCCTTACAGCAAAAGCAACCTGACTCACCTAGAGATGACTTAGATCCAAGATATCTTCCCTTATAAGCTCTTCCATACTGTCCTCTCTACCTAAACTAATCAGCTCTAACTTGTGACCCAGTGACTATCTGTTGAAGGAATGTTTAAAACTTGGCTTTGAAATTAGTACTCTATGTTTTGTGGAGATGCAGAAACCTGGGGGACAGCAAAGTCTCTTGGTTAAACACAACTATGAAACACACTTTTTTCTCCTCAAAATTCTTTCACTACTGCTTAGTAGGCATCCAGAGGTCAGGCTGGAAATGCCAGAACACTTCTGATTTCATCCATAGAAGAGCAGGAACTGGAAAGCTATATGACATGTATGCTTTTCATGTTTAAATGCTGCAGTATGGTTCTCAAAATATTTAAACAAGTAGGGAAATAAATCTCTGAAGTGGAAAGCTAATAAACATTCACAGATGCATTCTGCTCATCTCTGAATGTGGTGGTAGTTTAGTTATTTTCCCTTATTTATGCCATGGGACAAAGATCAGGAAAGATCATCAGCAAGAAACAATTTGGCTGTCTGTTAGCTTTCTTTACTCCTGGTTGTTTAGCATTTATTTTTAAAGGTATAACAAATGGCTCTGTTCTGTTTGGTAGGAAAGTAGGATGACAGATTGTGGGAAGGAAAGTGTGAGCTGGATGGAAAGAGAACAAGAGCAAGAAAAGGAGGGTGACTAATGCAACAAAAACTAGCAAGGGGAGAGCAGAGCATGAGCAATGCCCTTTCCCAGCTCACCTCCCCATGGCACAGCAGGGAAGTCCTATGGAGAACTGAATCCTGAGAGAATCCTACAGCAGCAGTGACTCTCCCCACCACAGGAGAGACAATGGATTTCTAACAGTTTATAACATTCATGTAACATGCATGAAACAAAGACTAACCTAGGAGGAGAAGCTAGGTATAAGAATAGTGCAGGAATCCAAGCAAGACTCTCAAGATAAGCCAAACCAGAACAAAAAGTCATCTCCCATGCTCTTCTCTCACCAACAGTCAGGTTAGTCATTTAGGGAAAGTATTAAACCAAAAAACTCCATAGGCTGGGAGTCAGCCATCTGGAAACAGAGGAAGCAGCTCCCTGGATGCAGTTAGGTTAGGACACAGGCAAGGTAAAGGCCAGCTTGAGATCTTGCAGTTCTGCCAGAGTAAACCCAAATTAGGATGGCTGAAAAGCTGGCTTCACACTACACACCTGAGCTGAATAAGCCATCAGAGTGTTCTACAGTCACTAAAAGCCTGGCAGGAAACTAATAAAAAGAGAAAATAAATGGTCAACCATGCTTTACCAAAGAGGAGAGACTGGCACTGTCACCACAGTTAGATAAAACACCTTTAAAGGTGATAAAACACCTTTAAAGGTGATAAAACACCTTTATTTCTCTCTCCTTTCACAGTTTGGTTTCCATATAAGCATCTTACAGTTTCTTATCAGCCTTTAAAATGTGATAAAGACAGACATTTAAGGTCAAGATAGGAAGGTGCACTATACCCAACTATGTCTGCAGTGCTACTGAGCTCACTTTGTGCAAGGTTCAGGCTCTGTGCCACTTCCATCACTGCACACAACACTTTCTTCCTACTAAGCCTAGTACAGTGAAATAAGAATGTGCTTACCTAGCAAACAAACTGGAGGACTTTCTTCCTCTTTAACTAAAATTAAATAGACTTTTAAATGCATTTTTCCCCTACTTGAAGTTCCTGACTCCTTGCCTGCATTTACTGCTCAGTGCTGGAAAATGACTGGTGTGGTTTTCAGATGAGATAGCAAGCACCTAGCCCTGCTGAGCCAAACCCTGCCCTGATTGAAACCCCACATGACTCTACATGAAAAAAATACCCTAAATCCCTTTAAAACTGCTCCAAGACATACCTTGCTAGATGGTTAGTGGCCCCTGTCCCAAAAACCAAACCATAAGTGTGAAAATGTTTGCCTGGCACATCCCCAGAACACATGAGAGCATTTTCTGGTTTTCTCCCATCAGACTATTTCCTTCAGAGAGTATTTGCTGCCACCCATTGCACACCACCATCTGATACCACATTCTCTCTTTTACTGTTCTGCAGCTTTCATTTGATCTGAAAAGAGATGAGGTGAAACGTTTGCTACTTCAAGTTTTCACTTAGAGTAAAATCATATGTTTGCCCTCGTTGCTTATATTCATGTATGCTGCATTAAAACTGAGTCCCATAAGTCTTCATTATTCAAGCATTTAATCATATGGAAAATGTGGTAATTTAATTAAAACAAGCAACATCAGTTAAGACATCCCAAGGGACACCGACCGAGGAAAAATGACCTAATTCATTGAGTTTCCATTTTGAAAATCTATTAATATTAGACCACAAGACCACAGCAAAAAAAAAACAACAAAAACCCAAAAAACCAACCCACCCACCCCACAGTGTTCATTTGCAAAGCAGAAACCCAAGCCTGAGACAATCTGAGCTGAGGAAGCCAAAACTCACACAGCTCTGTCTCGTGTCTGCAGCGAGTGTTTGTCAGAACATCACACAAGCAGCGAGTCCTTGCTGGACTGCCCCAAAGCCTGGAATCTTGTTTGCTTTTCCAGGAGACAGGCAAGGTATAAAGCATTGCTAGTTTAGACATCCCTGCTGAAGGTGCCACTTGTTAGACACTCAGCAAAGGCTTTCAGTCTGCCTCAGTTACGTGCAATGTTTAATTCTTCCCAAAACTTAGGTCATGTACCTGGCACTTGACTTGCAAATGATTTATCAGCCCAGGGTTGGGAGGGGGAGGTGGAAGGGCTGGGGGGGGACAGATTCATGCACACAGATGGTTGCCATTCTCCCTCAAGCCCACAATACACCCCCTAAGCCAACCTTTTGTTTTTACATACTACCAAAGAGTTGTTTTACTTTGAACAGGGTTTTTTGTTCCCTTTCCCTCCCTTTCACAAATCCCTCAAACCACAATCCTAATTCCAAAACCTTTATGAAAAGAATTTGTCCAAAACACCCCTTCAGGAAAACTTCCATCAGTTATCAGCATCCTAGAAGGCCTCAAAGGCATATAAAGGAGAAGGACTATTAGGTTTCTTTCCTAGATTCATTTTCTATAATAAAAGTACCATGTGCATTGTCAACAGCTCCTTATTGCACCTCTGTAGCTGTTTTCTCTTCTGTAATGCTGCCTGCTTTTTTAATGAGGTTGATCCTACATTTTTTCTCTCTCTCTCTCCAAGATGCCACAGAAATCAGCAAAAGACAAAATAGAGGGTGAGCCCAGTAGGAGCTGTTTTTCTATCCATGATAGAAAAGACAAGCAAGTATAGACAGTGCTCAGCTGGCTTGTGTCTGCATAGTTGCATTCCCATAGTTTATCTGGGATGTGGAATACATCCACACACCATATACAAAAATACTCAGCTTCCCATCCATTTGCTAGAAACATTAACTACTTCATGCTAGCTTTAAGTCTTTTCAATACTTCACATCATCTCTAGCATGTTCACATTTTCCAATCTCTCTAGTTTGTGCAGAACACTTGAAGAAAATGACAAGAAAGGTATAAAAAAAAAA
>VWZO01007371.1:0-12930 GCA_013396975.1 Bucco capensis
AGGACAAGGGGCAATGGTTTTAATCTGGAGAAGAGTGGATTTAGACTGGGCATTAGAAGGAAGTTCCTCACCATGGGGGTGGTGGAATACTGGAACAGGTTGCCCAGGGTGGTGATTGGGGCCCCATCCATGGAGGGATCCAAGGTGAGGCTTGACAGGGCTCTGAGCAACCTGATCTAGTTGGGGATGTCCCCGCCCACTGCAGGGCAGTTGGACTAGATGACCTCCAGAGGTCCCTTTCAACCCAAACAATTTTATGATTCTAAGTTTAAAGGCACTTTCCAACACAATTCTATGACTCTATGACATTAGGAAAATACCTTTGACTGCATAGCAGCTTGACAGATGGCAAAGGATGCATGTACACTTGTTGCAGATTATACTTATTGCAGGTAGTAGTTTTTCTGATTTGAGAGGGAAAAAGGTGTTTAATAAAAAACACCTAGTTCAAAAGAGCAGATGTTGGGATAGTAGTGTATGTCTGTGTTTCATGTTTCAGCAAATAGCTATAATATTTATTGATGAGTACTTCAATTATATATAAAGGGTCAGCAGGAGAAAAGCTGAGAATTGCTATAATGTAACAAAAAATAGAAAATAATTTCCTATAACTGTTTCTTTCAGCATGAGAATGATATGATAAAATTAGTTTGAATAACTCAGAAAGTTGCACAACTTGAGGTGCTTCCACAAAGAAGAAACAGAAATGAGTATGTGCAAGGAATGCCTTAAGTTCTGATAAACTTCTTTTTATTTGAAGAATAACTGCTGTACATTTTACATTTACAACCAGTGATTGACAAGAGACATTTCAGAAATGTAGATGCAACAAAAGGACTTGAATTTAATCCTTTCTGTAATTCGTGAGAGAAACTTGATTCAAGGTAAAAGCTAATAACTTTTGTTTCAAGTAAAGCATGTCTTTGAGCCCCATTTCAGTGCTGGAATTTTCCTGGTTTAACTGTAGAGTTACAATAAAACAAAAGTTGAAACTCTTTCAATCATGACTCTTGAGACTATAGAAGCCAAGTCAAAATTGTGGTATTCAGTTCCCATATCTCAAGGGGAATAAACAATTTATTTGCCAGTAGTGAATTCCTGGACTTCCAGGATTTTTAAGTACTTTTTTTGATATTATAAGCTAATTCACTAACAGATCCTGACTGTGGGCTCTCAAGAGGGAGAAAGTGTAAAATGTGAGTGTAGACTGTAATGAGAACAATGGGTTTGTATTGAGGAGAAAAATGAAAACCTTGTATTTCTGAGAAAATAGCTATAGTAAATATCATGCATGACTGTTGGACTTCAGTTTGTCGTTATTCTCTGTGCACAGAGGTTCCACTACCATGAGCAATATCTAGTTTTTGTGATGTTATTTACTGTTCAGTCCCATTTTGTGGATTTGCTAGTTGCTAAATGTAATTAATGGTGGACATTACAAAACTCAGTCATGTTTCAACAGGCACTATGCCTGTCAAGGTAACAAATTAACCACTGAAAATTACATGGAAGTCTGTGGAATTCACTGAAGTTACAGCTCTGCCTGACAGCAGTGAATTTGGGACACTGTTCGAAAACACTGAAATACTGACATTAAAGGTGTTGATGGCTATTGAGTCTGTAGTCTTCATTTAAATACATGAGACAGTTATCTTGACCTTCTTGGGTCTTATCCTGGATCAGTTATTCAAAACTTTGTCACTGATGAAGCCCCAAACTGTCAGTATTTTTATTTCAAAAGCGTACCTTGCAGCGTAACAAACATGTTCCTTTTGAGGATCTGAAGGACACCTCAGCAGTAACATACAAAACTGGTTATCCAATGTGGAAAGCTATCTCAAATTTTTGAAGACTGTGAAGAGCACATGAGGAAAGTGGCTGAAACTGTTTATTATCCTGTAACTTCCAGGCACAGTCTGAAAATCACTTGGGGTCTTCTGTAGCCCCTGGTGCGATAANCCTGTAACTTCATTAACTGTTCCTTTCCATTGTTTTGTCAGTATTTCTATAAAAATGTTCCTCTTCTTCTAAAGGACCAAAATGAGTGAAATCTAAGTGAACAGTAGATACCTATTTTATATCTCAGTTGAAATTCTGAAATACTGAAATATTGTATCAGGGAGTAGAGGAAGGTACTGTGACAGGAAAATGATGAAATTGTTTCAAGGAATTTTAAATTCTTGGAAACTGAAATTGATGTTCATGACTCCTGTTTGAGAGAGAGTTGTCTTTCATAAGTCTGCAGTTGGGTGTTCCAAACTGAAACTGTCTCAGTCAAGACACCTATTAAGAACTACTTGGGAAACTTCATTGCTACCAACTTTTTATTTGTTCCAGAATGTGTATCATTTCTTTCTCCGTAAGTGATTCTCGTATCTCTGACTCCTTGCATTTACTGAAAATCGTTCCCTGTTTTCTAGTAAAATTCTAGTTTATATACAGATGCTGTGCTGCAGAGCACACACATTTTGGAATATACACTACTTGATTTATTCCATCTATTAAGCTCAGAATTGGATGCCACTCTAAAAAATTATTTAGTAGCATTTCCTCTTTCCTAAATGTCAAATTTTATCCTGTTCTATCAACATATTTACCTAGTCCTTGTGCACAATACTTAGGTTTGAATGCAGAAAGATGTGCTACTTCAGTTCTAAGGACAGACAGCAAACATTGAGACTTCTTTGCATTTTCTAAATTGTTCAAATGTTGCACTGAAATATTTTTACTGAAATAAGAAGCTATTATTGCTGTAGTGCTCAGAAGAAGTTTACATGGACCCTAGAGTATTGTGAATAATTTACCTTATACATAAAAAATTCTGGTAGATGCAGTAATTTGTACTATACTGTGGACACTGCCTGTCGTCTGTATTTAACATCAGTACAGCAAAAGCTAGCAATAGAACAAGTCTTCAATTAATTGCAAATAAAAAAGTACACTGATGATAAAAAGCAACCAAGAATAGATCAGCTGGCAGGGCAGAAGTCTAAAGGATGGAGGGGTCTCAGTGTGCGACTGGAGATAATGATTAAAGTAAGTGGATTTGGTTTCACAAGTTGAACTTAGCTTTGCAATTTAACTTCAGTTTTGCACTTCCAGGTCTGCATTTCATTGTGGGCCTTGATGAGTACCTGGGTTTTTTCTTTTCTTTCAGGGTCTGGGGGAGGATGTCTATGGATGAATTGTTTTTCATTACAGAAGTAAGATACCTGTCTAATTGCCGCTGGCAAGATGTGGAAGGATAGGGACTTGGTTTGTGATTTAATTTTGTGTGGAGCTGAGAGCACTGAGCCAGAGAAATATTTTTCTCAGTTATCCTAAAAGGCATGAGCATATTCTCTGCCTCACGCAGGCACATACATGTGCCACATACACAGGTTGTGTCTACAGTTGCCACTGTGTCTTGTGCCTAAATGAAATGGAAGTTTAGAGGAAACATAAAAAATATGGGGAAGCACAAAGAGAAAATGATGTAAAATAGAAGAAGTTATGAAAATATGGGGAAAAAAGATCATGCCTAGTGTGAACAAGAATTAAAATTTGATATACAGAGTACATTAGGTAATTGAAGAAAAAAAGTAAAAAGTTTTGATAAGGTTACCAATTCCTGTTGTTTTTAAGGAAGAGTTACAGGCCTAATTACTTTAAGCCTCTTTCAAAGCTAGAGAATTTGATGTATCACCTTAGTTGCAAATGATTCTTTCATGAGAAACCAATAATAGTTGTACAAATATGAAGTTCTTCATGTGCAATATGAATGTCTGAGAATTCAAATAAAATGATAATAAATGATAAATAAATTTATATAGTAAGAGGAAAGGATATTGTTATGGTTTGAGTGAAATAACGAGACTTGTGGATTGGAAAAGGCAGAGTAACTTTAATTGCTTTAATGAAAAGCAGTAACAACAGACAAATGTATACAAATATAGATAAAGAGCCAGCACCAAGATCCAAACCTCCCACTCTCCCTTCCGGTCGCTATGTTAGTGTTAGCACAGTCGAACTCGGAGGGGTCGGGTAGGGGGGAAGCTGTATCCTGACTCAGAAGTGAGAAGCAGCAAAGCTGGGCCCACAGCAGNAAATGTTGTTTGCTAACAAGTACATTCTTAGCAAATACTAAATATACAGTCCAACAAATACATATCTGTTTTTATCCACTCATAGAATTCATAGAATGGCCAGACTGGAAGGGACCTTAAAGATCATCTAGTTCCAACCCCCCTGCCATGAGCAGGGATGCCAATCACTAGACCAGGTTGCCCAGGGCCACATCCAGCCTGGCCTTAACACTGCCAGGGATGGGGCATACTCAGCCTCTCTGGGCAACCTGTTCCAGTGCCTAACCACCCTCCGGGTTAAGACCTTCCTTCCAATCTCCACTCTAAATTTCCCCTCCTTCAGTTTGTTGCCATTCGCCCTTGTCCACTTCTGATGAACACATTAATTAGCCGAACGGGATGCTACCAGTTTTTGTGAAATAGCACTGTTTTACTGCTTTAACTGTTGTGTTTAATAATAGAGGTAATATTGAGCCAAGTTTTATACTGTAATGAACTACTGCATCCTGGTGTATACCTGTTTTTTCAGACACATCTTGTCACAGTTTCTTAAATTTCACAAGTCACATCTAACTGTTAGTTTTCATTATCATAGAACCATAGAATAGCTTGGGTTGGAAAGGACCTTTAAAGTCATCTAGTCCACTGCAGTGAACCGGGACATCTTCAAGTAGATCATGTTACTCAGAACCCTGTACAACCTGGCCTTGAATGTTTCCAGGGATGAAGCATCTACCNACCTGAACCAAGACAGATATAAAGTAGAAGACAAAGATTTCATTTTTGAGGAAAATTCTAGAAATTGAGAGGTCTAAGGAAAAAAAAAATGTTGTTTGCTAACAAGTACATTCTTAGCAAATACTAAATATACAGTCCAACAAATACATATCTGTTTTTATCCACTCATAGAATTCATAGAATGGCCAGACTGGAAGGGACCTTAAAGATCATCTAGTTCCAACCCCCCTGCCATGAGCAGGGATGCCAATCACTAGACCAGGTTGCCCAGGGCCACATCCAGCCTGGCCTTAACACTGCCAGGGATGGGGCATACTCAGCCTCTCTGGGCAACCTGTTCCAGTGCCTAACCACCCTCCGGGTTAAGACCTTCCTTCCAATCTCCACTCTAAATTTCCCCTCCTTCAGTTTGTTGCCATTCCCCCTTGTCCACTTCTGATGAACACATTAATTAGCCGAACGGGATGCTACCAGTTTTTGTGAAATAGCACTGTTTTACTGCTTTAACTGTTGTGTTTAATAATAGAGGTAATATTGAGCCAAGTTTTATACTGTAATGAACTACTGCATCCTGGTGTATACCTGTTTTTTCAGACACATCTTGTCACAGTTTCTTAAATTTCACAAGTCACATCTAACTGTTAGTTTTCATTATCATAGAACCATAGAATAGCTTGGGTTGGAAAGGACCTTTAAAGTCATCTAGTCCACTGCAGTGAACCGGGACATCTTCAAGTAGATCATGTTACTCAGAACCCTGTACAACCTGGCCTTGAATGTTTCCAGGGATGAAGCATCTACCACCTCTCTGGGCATCGTGTTCTATTGTTTCACCATCCTCACTGTAAAAAATTTCTTCTAGTCTAAATCTATCCTCTTTCAGTTTAAAACCATAACTCCTTGACCTAATACAACAGTCACTACTAAAAAGCCTATCCCCATCTTTCTTATAAGCTCCCTTTAAATATTGAGAGGCCGCAATAAGGTCTTCCCGGAGCCTTCTCTTCTCCAGGATGAACAACCTCGTCTCTCTCAGCCTTTCCTTACAGGAGATATGTTTCAGCCCTCAGTTCATTTTTGTGGCCCTTCTAACTGGACTCACTCTAACAGCTCCATGTCTTTTCTCTGATGAGGACGCCAGAGCTGAACACTACTCCAGGTGGAGTTTCACCAGAGCTGCAGAATCACCTCCCTTGACCTGGTGGCTGCACTTTGCTTGATGCAGGCCAGGATGTCACTGGTCTTCTGGGGCTGTGAGCACACACTCCTGGCTCGTGTGCAGCTTTTCGTCCACTTGTACCACAAGTCCTTGTTTGCAGGGCAGCTTTCAATCATGTAATTCCCCCAGCCTGGACTGATACTGGGAATGGCCCCAACTCAGGTGCAAGACATCGTATTTGGCCCTGTTGAACCTCATGAGATTCACATGTGCTCACTTTTTGAGCTTAGAATGCAAATAAAGCTTGTAATCCTATAAGCCAGAATGTTGTAGGATGTATTAAAATACTCCATCAAAGAATACATAGAATTTTAAATACTGTGTAATTACTCACCTGTGTCAACTGGTCCCATACAAGTACCTGATTTTTATTGAAGAAATATAGCTCCAGAATATATGTAGTAAGCCTGGAGGAAGTGAATGTTTGCAGCTATAATTTGTATTTGTCAATTTGGCATCTACAAAGAAGTCAAGACATTGAACTGTCATTAAAAATGCAAATGAATTCTTATCTTTTCCAAACACTTGATAGTGGATGAGCAGTGATAAGACTAGCTCTTTGGTACACAGTGCATAAATCTGCAAGCTGTGTCAATGTGAGATGGTTGTTGTAGGATCATTTAGGCTGATGCTAGTGGTAATGCAATTCCCCAAACCTGGACCTCTATAAACTGTATAGTCTCATTAGAACTGGCTAGGTCTTTCACATATTGCTAAACATAATTTCATTCTCTGAAATTTTTTCTGAGGCAGGTGTTATCCCAAGGTCAATTGATGTCTAATAAACAGTAAAAGCATCTCCCATGATCCAGTATGATGTGTAAGTAGTAAAGGCTGAAGTTGCTACTCATGAATTTCATAAGGAAAATGGCTTATTAGAAATTGAGATGGAAGTTTTTTTAAAGAAAGCTGTTTCATTTTTTAATCACTATAAGTAATTATATATGTGCCCTTTAGAGTTTTAGAAAAAGCTAAGGATTTATGTGATTACAATACCTATTAAAGACATGCAAGATGTAATAGCTTCTGGCAGAGTGGAGATTGATATAAATGAGGATCTATTATGAGACCTTTCCTCTGCCTAGGTTAGAGGCTAACAATGTTACAAACACTGCTTTAGTTACATCTAGGAAAGCTTACCTGTCTGGAGATTCTTTTAACCCCTTCTAGTTAATGACATTGTCAGGATTTTATTTGTCCATTTATTAAGTGGTTAGTCTGGTGATAGATCTGACCTGTCAAACAACCTTAGTTCAACTACTCCTTCTGGCCTATATGTATAAACCTGTTATTGGCCTTGTTGTGATACATACTGGTTTAGGTATCATTTTTCACCTAGTATTACCTTGATAGAATAATTTTTTTTTTAAAGAAATGATAGCTTCAGACTCTCCAAGTAGATCCTTAGCTTCTGCTTGGACAGCCTCTTGCTCTGGATTTTTTGTACCTGAAGTAATCAGCTCACTTTCTAGTTCCTCAGTGGAAAACAACTATTCTTGGTGCTACCTTGACTCCTAATTTACATCTAAGAATGTAAGTCTGCATTGGACTTACAGAGAGTTGAAGTCTTAGACAAACAATGGTTTTAAGCAATGGGCTGTGATTTTGTCAAATTCGTTATTGTTATGTGTGTTTCAATTGCCCTCTTTCCTTCTGGTAAAAGAAAAGATCACCTCCATGTGTTGCTTTTTGGTCTACCTGGATAGTCAGAGGCCTCTCTCAGCAATACTCGGGACAGTCTTTTCATCTGAGCAATAGTTGCTTTCTGTACAGCGTGTAGCAGTTAAGTTGAGACAAACCATATTGGTTAAAAATACTAATACATCTCTGTTAATTAATCTAAATTGCATTCTGCTTTCCATGAAGGTGGGGCAGGGGAGAGAAAATAGCCCATTAGCAATTTTCACCCTACGTGTATTATAAATTGTGATTCATTACTCCAGTGTCATGGTGCATCAGGTAATTGATAATCTGTTACCTATCCCATCCTGCAGCTGCACCCTAGGTTAAAAAGAGCTGAGCTGCCAAATAGCTGCTGTTAAAAAAAAACAACAAACAAACAACTAGATGTGTGTATTCAGTGGAAAGAATATGTTTCATTATTACCTTTCCACCCTTTATTCCATTTAATCACTTATGACAATTGTCGTTTATGTCCTGAAGTTTTTCTTCCATTTTGCACACAGTTTAAGTCCTGCTTGTGAAATGGAATGACCTCATCCAACAGCCTGAGCTGGGGCTGCCTGGATAGCTGCCTGGACCTCATCCAACAGCCTGAGCTGGATAGAAAGCAGCTCAGGGGACCTGGTGGGGACAGCATGTGAGCCATGAGCCAGCAGTGACAGAATGAAAGGCAATGGATGCAAACTGCAGCATGGGCAATTCTGATTAGATATTAGGACTTTTCTGTTTTCACCATGAGAGTGGTCAGGTTTGGGAAGAAGTACAGTTTGGTTGTGGAATCTCCATTCTCAGAGATACTGAATCCTCACCTGAACACAACCCTGAGTAACCTGATCTTACTGGACCTACTTTGAGCAGAGAGTTGGGCTAAATGATCTCCTGAGGTACTTTCCATCTTAGTTTCTGTATAGTTTCATTATAAGCAAAGACGAGCCCCACAAAGGTAATAGAAAGTAACTAAAGAAGCATCTTCATTTCATTGTTGAAGTTGGAATAACAAATGGTATTTTTTTTTTCTTTTCTGTATATAATTTTCAAACTAATTTAAGGAATCAAACCTACTGAGATACATTTTTCAGAAAGTGCTTTTGAATTTTGTGACTTACACTATCTGTATGCCTAATGAATTTTCTCATGAGAACATTTTGTAGGTTTTTAGGACAGACCAGTGACTGATTCAAGTTTTAGATTTTACAGCTAAGAACACATGAGAGGCCTGAGTTGTAGGGGGGAAATACTCAGCACAAGTATTATATATACACAAGCTATGTTTCTTTGGAGTGTCTTAAACAGTAATCAGGTCCAAACTATTTTAGGAGTCTCAGGACTTTATATCCAAGCAAAGGCTTAGATCAATAGGGTCATGACAATAAGCATCTATTTAAAGAATATTAGTAGTATTAATTTGCAAGTGAGGTAGTATCCAGGTTTCTGTTGCACCTTGAGTTTTTATATTTTTCCTATGGAAGGAAATATAATAAATGTATGTTTGCATATCATAGGGGTTGAAATCTGGAAGGAAAGAGAAGACAGGACTCTTGTTCTGGAAGTTTAATAGCCAGTTTTGCCTTTTGGATTCTGCCAAAAGGGCAGGACTAAGCATCTGTGCAGTATTGATCAAACTGATGTTTATTCCTCCAGTGTAACAGGGCAATTTCATATAGATTCTTGTATATATAAATATTTTTTGAGTTTTTATGTATAAATATATAAATTTCAAATACATTTTCTCCTTGGTAAAAATCCAGCAGAAATCTTCCCTGTTGGACTTACATGGTTTTAGACTTAGAATTTAACAGATAACATCCTAAATGTCCTCGGAGATAATTCCCTTCTGTCTACTTCAAATGTGATCTATTTTAAGGAAGTAAAATTACCACAAAGGCAAGAAGAAAGAGGGGGAAAATCACCACTGTATAAGTGTCACTTATATTGCCAATAGAGAGGCATAAGCTTACTCTGTAGGGGTGACCCCATTAACTGAAATATTTGAATGTTATTTTTTTGTGTCCTGTGGTTTGAACTTTGCTGAACAGTGTCACGTTGTGGCATTCATTTCTGTGACTTTTTTTTTTTCTTTTTTTAATATGTGGCAAATACATTGCATGCTTACTACAGCTAAAATGAACCAAGAGATGGCAGCACTGCTTTTAAAAGTTTGTTGGCACTATCTGCACTAAGTGGTACATCTATCAGTGATACTATTCCCTTCATACCTGGTACATACTTTCACTGTTCAGTGATAGATCTTTTTACCAGACAACCTAGTAAAATTAGCAGCCTTACTTCTAATGGAAATTGTCTTTTACCACTGTAGATTTGCAGAATGCTGAATCATCTCTGCAGCAGGAAAAGACTAGCAGATATAGGAATTCCAGTGAATATTTAAATGCCACAGGGGTACTTTGATCAGTGTGACTGAGCAATCTCACTTCATCATTTGCTTTTCTGCCCTGTACTTATTCCAGTTTTTACTTCAGAAAATATGTTTTTCCTCACCAGGCAAGGTGTTTTAGAATATAGGACACTGAACTGCCCATGTCTAGTGGTTTGGTTACCAGTGGTTTTAAATGCCTTCTATCACGCTGAAATGAACATTAATCACTTCCACTTAATCAGACAGAACAAAACAACCCCCCCCAAAAAAAAATAACAACAACAAGGAGACATAGCCATCAAAATATTATTAATATTGTCAAGAAATTATAATTTTTAGTAATTGTCCATAGGCTATATGAAACCACTTTGTTTCTTACACTGTAATGGTCACATTGTATCACTGTGCATAATCAAAGACTGAAATTGGGGGGAGGTTAATTAGTTTTGTTTTCACACTGTGTTTCAGGTGATTTTTTTTTTTAACAAGTAGTAGACATCTGCAAAGAATGACAGAGTAAACATGAGGTAATTCAATCTACAGACAAAGTATTTGAAAATTAAATTAGAAAGGTTATGCTACAGTGTGAGGTTTGATATTCTACAAATAGCATTTTCTGTTCTATGTTTAAATAAGTCAATAACGTGTTTGGCTGGAGTGTCAACGATTCTCATTACAGATTTGGTCATGTTGAAAGGCAAGAAAATTTAGTTTGACCCTCCTAAAATCAACATCCACTTCTACCAAACTAGCATTCAGATCACCTTTTACTGTCATTTTGCTAGAAAAATAAACAATATGTTGCCTGATCTTTGAGTTTTGAGGGGTTTGATTAATTTTTTAGCACCTTCACTCTTGGCAGGATAGACCACATGAACGTTCTCATTTGAGTGACATTATGAGAACTGTGTATCTGTGTACACCTAGACATTCATCAAAAAAGGTGAAAGTTCATGGGCCTGAACTCTCATTTTTTGGCATTATCTGACAAAATGTCTTGCCATGTCTCTGCTAAGAAATCAGTATTGTCATAATAAAATATGCCTGGTTTTGACGTAACTGATATTTCAGTACTCGGCTAACTTGGTCTTAGAGCAGTGCTGCACTACTGCAGGGACACTTGCAGAGGGGGCTACTGTTGCCACTCAGACCATCCTCTGCATGAGATATGTGTCTCCATGTGAGTGCTACCCAGCCAGGTCAAGACATCTAAACTAATAAGTTCTGAGAGTTTTAAATAATTGTTTACTAGTGTAAACAGTGTTTTCAAAAACTGAAGCAGAAAGCTTTGTTATACTATTGATAAGTGACAATACTAAAGAAGAGTCACTGTGGCTTAACACTGCTCTGGAGAGTCCAGTGGAGTAAAATCACAGAGATCACATCAGGGAGACCAAATTAAATGAGCAGCTCTTGTTCCCTGAGTTTTCTGCATTCAAACCAGCCAAAATTTGCAAAAAAGAATTGTTTGCAATTGGGCTGAAGAGATGCTGTGTCTTTTCCTTCAGTTTCCTCTTGAGATTTCTCTTCCCTCTTTTGTTAATGGGAGGGTGCTGTCATTAATGAACCAGACGCCTTAGGAGAATTTGAACCTTTTGAAGGATTTCACAGTCCAACAGACATCTACAGATGAAAACAAGTGCAAGAACACTGGAGGTGTTTACCTGAGTTAATAGGCCTGTCTACCAACCAGGCCAGGGATAGAAACATTAATTATTTTAGTAGTTGTGTTTGAAATATAATCAGACCATACAGTAACAAGACCTTGCTGACAATAATACTGGATTTTAAATTCACCATGAAGCCTAAAAGCTTTTCAGAGCTTCACTAACTTGAAAGTGGCATCTCAGTTTCTTCATAGCCTTCAGAGTTCTAAGGATCCCACTATGAATAATATAGGTCTTGTCATAAACCAAATCAGAGGAAACGATAATAGTAGTTAAGGCCTCAGTTATTATGTATTCTTAATAGGTTCATCCAC
Organism: Bucco capensis; assembly: GCA_013396975.1. Lineage (NCBI taxonomy): Eukaryota > Metazoa > Chordata > Aves > Piciformes > Bucconidae > Bucco > Bucco capensis. The sequence goes on from VWZO01007371.1 coordinate 12,063, forward strand.
TATTGCTAACTAAGCAGAAAATGCAGTCTCTTTTAATAAATAAGGATGTATTTGAGCAACTTAATTAGCAAATGACTTGAAACAAGGGCCTGAATGCATAAAATTTATCAGATCAAGTCTGGTGAAAGGTACAATAAAATAGTTTGTTCACTGGTGGGAATTAAAAAAAACAACAACAAAACCCCAGTGAAATAAAATTCTGAATAATCTTTAATGGAACTTGAAGTACGTCCAACAAACCAATAAAATCCTTCACAACAGAGATGTGCAGTCATGCAATAAAGGAATTTAAATAGCGTTGCAAAAAGTATCCCAAGTGTAACAGCGAAAGTTAACTCAAGAATTTACCTCAGATTTCTATTAATAAGAAATCATTCTTTTAACAGAAAATTCTGCAAATGTAATTGCAGATGAAGAAAAAGGAAATTCTAATTCACAGAATGTTAGGGGTTGGAAGCGACCTAGAAAGATCATCTAGTCCAACACCCCTGCCAGAGCAGGATCACCTAGACGAGATAACACAGGAATGCCTCCAGGCGGCTCTTGAATGTCTCCAGAGAAGGAGACTCCACAGCCCTCCTGGGCAGCCTGTTCCAGTGCTCCAGTCACCCTTACTGTAAAGAAGTTTCTCCTCGTGTTAATACTAAACCTCCTGGGTCCCAACTTGCTCCCATTCCCTCTTGTCCTAACATTGGATGACATTGAGGACAGCCTGGCTCTCTCCTCCTGACACTCGCCCTTAACATATTTATAGACATTAATGAGGTCCCCTCTCAGTCTCCTCTTCTCCAGGCTGAAGAGACCCAGTTCTCTCAGCCTGTCCTCATAGGGCAGATGCTCCACTCCTTTAATGATCTTGGTGGCCCTG
>VWZO01007371.1:13471-41392 GCA_013396975.1 Bucco capensis
ACTACCTTCCTCCCATCTTCCTCTGCAGTTTTGAAGTTCTGGGACTCCTGGTAGTTGGCATTAGCAGTAAAGACCGAGGCAAAGGTGGCACTGAGTAACTCTGCCTTCTCTATATCCTCGGTCACCAGTGCACCCATTTCATTCCTCAAAGGGCCCACGCTACCTCTAGACTTGCTTTTGCTTTCAATACACTTGAAAAATCTCTTCTTTTTATCCTTGCCCTCCCTTGCCAGGTTAAGTTCTAAGGAGACCCTAGCTTTCCTTGTTGCCTCTCTGCACCCTCTGACAACCTCCCTATATTCTTCCCAAGTGGCTTGCCCATTCTTCCATGTACTATATATTTCCTTCTTAAAGAATTAAGAATTCTTAAAGAATTCACAACTCACTAGCAGGCTGCACAATTAGATCAAGCAGTAGACTTCAGGCAAGGTAAAATCAAGCCTCTGGCTTGATTCCATGAGTCTTTGACTGTGCTGCATGTTGCAGGGCAACAGGCGGAAGACCCTTACTAGCCCCCCTTCCCACTAACTCAGGTTAAAGAATTCTTAAAGAATTCTTCTTAAAGAATTAAGTAGTGACAACTGTGTGTTTGATATCTATTTATTGATATGTATTTGAATTTGATTTTTAGTGTATATGTGTATATTGTAGGACAGGAGATGAGAAAGGTATCTTAGAAGGGATTGAAAAGCACAAAATGAATGCTGAAGCAGAGCTAAACATATAATCATAGAATCAAAGCATGGTTTGGGTTGAAAGGGACCTCTGGAGGTCATCTAGTCCAACCCCCCTGCAGTCGGCAGGGACATCCCCAACTAGATTAGGCTGCCCAAAGCCTTGTCAAGCCTCACCTTGAATGCCTCCAGGGATGGGGCCTTAGCCACCTCCCTGGGCAACCTGTTCCAGTATTCCACTACCCTCATGGTAAGGAACTTTTTCCTAATACCCAATCTAAATCTACTCTTCTCTAATTTAAAACCATTGCCCCTTGTCCTTTCACTACAGGCTTCTGTAAACAGGCCATCTCCAGCCTCCTTGTCAGGGTGGTTGAAGTCCCCCAGTAGGACAAGAGCCTGTGAGCCTGATGCCTCCTGTTGTTGGAGTAGGAATGCTTCATCAACAGACTCCTCTTGGTTGGGAGGCCTGTAGTAGACTCCAACCACAAGGTTTCCCTTGTTACTTTGATCTCTAATTCCTGCCCATAAGCTTTCAACTTGCTCTTGGCTATCCTTTAGGGACAACTCTTCACATTCAATCCATTCTTTGACATAGAGGGCAACACCTGCACCCCTACTTCCCCTCCTTTCCCTTCTGAACAGCTTGTAACCTCTGAGAGTCACACTCCAGTCATGGGATTCATCCCACCAGGTTTTAGTAATGGCCACTATGTTGTAGCTTTCCAGCAGCACAGTAGCTTCCAGCTCCTCTTGTTTGTTGCCCATGCTGCGTTGATTTGTGTAGAGGCACTTCAGCTGGGCAGTCGGTGATGTCACCTTTCCAGAGAAACACCCCTTCATTCCCTTAAGGTGTTTCCCTGATGTTTCCCTGTTGACCGCCATTGCCTTAGGAGCCGCTGATTTAATTCCATGAGTCTTCGACTGTGCTGCATGTTGCAGGGCAACAGGCGGAAGACCCTTACTACCTCCCCTTCCCACTAACTCAAGTATCTCCTCCTGCAGCTTGTCACATGAAAGACTGCTGATATTATTATTCCCCTCCCCCATCGTACCTAGTTTAAAGCCCTGTTGATTAGTCCTGCAATCTCCTGAGCAAAGACCCTTGTTCGCCTTTGAGAAAGATGTCTTCTGTTTGGTGTCAATAATCCTGCTGCTGTGTAGGCCAAACCATTGTAGAAGAACCCAAATCTGTGGCGGTGACACCAGCCACGGAGCCATGTGTTAATGGATTGGATGTGGTTGTTCTTTCCTACATCACTGCCTGTGACCAGAAGAATAGATGAAAAGATAACTTGTGCTCCAGATTCTTTCACCACTCATCCCAAGGCCCTGAAGTCTCTTTTTATTGCTCTAGGACTACCGGTCGTTACTTCCTCTCCTCCCACATGGAAAATCAGTGGTGGATAGTAGTCCGAGGACTGCACCGGGCTGGGGAGTTTCCTAGTAACATCCCTAACCCTGGCTCCAGGGAGACAGCAAACTTCCCTATGAGGAGGGTCTGGCTGATATATTGGCTCCTCTGTTCCTCTCAGAAGGGAGTCACCTATGACCGTAACCTTTCTTTTTTTCTTTGTGGCTGATGTTCTGGTAGGAGCAGTGACAGATCTATCTCAACCAGGGCCTCAAATCTGTTCTTTAGTAGCACCAGGGGGATGAGATGGGCAAGGAGGAGGAAGGCTGTTTGATGCCTCAACCTTGGACTCTCTTCCATTTGCTCTCCATAGCTATATTGCTGCCTCTGGTCTGACAGGGGCAGGATACAGGGGCCCTCTGATCCCGAGTATTATCATATAGGTACCCCCATTTCTGTTTCAGGGAGGGGGAAGCCTGGCTACACCGGTCAATCTACTGTTTGGCCCCACTGATAATTCTCAGTCTTTCAACAACCTCTTGCATCTCTGTGACCCAGCAGAGGAGGTCATCGACCTCCTCACAGTGCACACAGCAGCTCTCAGAACTGCCACCTGCTGCCAGGGAAAGCCTCTGGCAGTTCCTGCAGCATGTGACCTGGGCTGCTGCATGCCTCTGTTGGCGCTCGGTCTGGGTTCCCATGTTCACTTTGCCAACAGTGTAACGCAAAGGCTTCTGGCAGATGGAAACTATAGTTACTTTCCTTAAAAAAAAAAAAAAAAAAAAGGATGCAAGCTGTGAAGGCATCAGCTTTTCAAACAAGCCTGGTTGTGGTGGCTCTGTCCAACAAGCCACTGCTGCACTCTCGGGGGGTGGGTGAACTGCTTCCTGGTCAGAGAAGCTGCTTGCTGTGTGATCCCCTTGGGGCAAAAGCTCTCCCTGAAAGCTTCAGGAAAATCCCTGTCGATGCTGAAGAGAAGATGTTAGCAGGAGCTTTTCAAATAAGCTGGGTTCACTCTTTAGCTACATTGGCATTCAGAAAAAAAAAAAACAAACAACCAAAAAAACCTCAAAACATCAAGGTCTTTGGCTTGCAGAAAGCCCTTCAAAATTTGTACAGTCTTGGTGAAATACAAATCAAGTTAACAATCGAAAGAAAGGCCCAAGTCCAGACTTCAACAAGTCCTACATTTTTGAAATGAGAAATGAAACCCATCTTTCTGAGAAGTATACCTTCCTTAAAGCAAATATAGTAAAACTTCAGTAAAATCAGTAATGCAAACCTTTCATGTACAAGTAAAATAAATTGAATTCTGAGTTAATGACCCTTTCTCAGTGGTCTGAATCATAGCATGATGTTTATGCACAAGAAAAAACTACTATATTCAAATATTAGGCCACACAGCAAATCTATGTTGTTTAGTTTCCATCTTAGAAAGCATATTTACCCAGATTATGTGGGCTGCATACAAAAAAACCTCCTACTTCAGACTTTTTTATGTCAGTAACAATAACCTCAGGGTTGCTGTTGTCTAAATGGCTATGTTCATAATTTGTTATTTAGATTCTCTGGGTTTCTGTAGCTGGCTTAGCAGGTGACCTCAAATTTAAATTCTCTGGAGCAGAGACCATACATTTATCTGTGCATGAACAGCTGAGATTTGATCTTGACTGGAGCTGCAGGCTGTGACCGCGATGTAAATGTCAAGTCATAATAGAGTGAGATCAGGCAGTTTCTCTCAGAAATAAAACTTGCAGCTTTCAAATGTTACTAGGCTGAAGAAGCTTCAGCATAAACTAGTATTGAAATCAGTGGAAAATACATTTAACCACAATGTAGCTTTAACATAAGTTATTTAATTGTAAGACATATTAAAATTTTATTTATCTGTTCATGATGTGTTCCTTACTCTAGCAGGACTAAGCAATTTGAGACGAGAAAGCCTATGGAGTTGCTACAGTTCCTCTCTGTTTTGATGCCGAATTTATGCCCCAAAAGGCGCAGTGGAACTGCTCAGAGACAAGTTTTAGCCTTTAAGCAGTGAGGTATTTATTTCAGTCAACATTGGGGAACCCCCGACTCGTGCCAGACAAAGAAATTCCAAAGCAGTCAGTGAAAAGCCAGGCTATTTATACAATTTCTACAAGAGATAACATCATCTTTACATGCATATTCCTATTTTTGCAACATCTAATTATAATGTTCATAGCAGGCAGATTTAGGGCGGAGTCATAATTTTGGGGAGATTCTTGGTGGTACTTCTGTTACTTCAGTCTCAGGGGTTGTCTTTTTGCTCCTCTTCCTCAGGTAAACTTTTGAACTTTCCTTAATTCTGCTGACTCCAACGTATATTTGGCAAGAGTTTCTTGGCTCCTGCCTTTCTCTTTCCCCTTATCTCTCCGTGTTCCTCCCTTATGTCTGTTTATGTATGTGTGTTAGCATTTCTTGCTTGTTATTTTCCTATGTTCTTCATTCTTTGGCAAAGTGTTACCTTCAGCTAGCCCTTGAATCTTGGTTCTTCATTTCTTAGCCCAGAGCATGCATTCTGAGTTAACTCTTCAGGTCTTGCTCTGTTTCAGGCACTTGCATTTTGGCCAGGCGTAGTCTAAATGTATAAATAAAGAGTAACACCTCTAAACATAATCTTATATGTTAAATCCACCATAGAGCACATGCTCTTTTTAGAGAAGTCAAACTTACAAATACCTTCTGCATCATCATTGTGGTTTCTGGTTCATCTTCCTTCACTACAAGTTTAGAAGAAAGTATGCCATCTTTATGAGGAACAAAAGTAAGTTGGAAAGATTTCCTCAGAAGTTTAGGGGTTTTTTACACTCTTCAGAGCTCCTTACCCAGAATCCCTAATAGATATGGTGCAATTTAATTATTAAACATAGCTTTTAGTAGTCTAATATCAGTGAGTGAATGGAGAGAGTTCTATGTGCATGATCTTGTTTGCTTATCTTTCAGGTAGCCTTTTACTCCTCGGGTATGCCTTTTGTTTTTAGGCAATTTAATTTCTTGCTGTAGTTGGAAGAAGTCACCATCCTTTCTCTTGCAGTTCTAGGGCTTCTTTGCAGAACAAAGTTAAGAATTTATATGTGAATTATACTAGAGCTATGAAGACAAAATTTTATATGATATGAAGTGCACAAGTACATATTTGAATCAATACACGTGAATCATTTTGTCTTCTGGAACAGGTATACAGTCATTCTCCTCAATGAAGTCCCATAAATGGTTAATGTTAGAATTTCATAGCAAATAACTATGTAAACATTAGATACTAATAATTTGGAATCAGAGATATGAAGTCTATTTATCTATGTTAAAAAGCTGTTATGAATAAAGGGAAAGAATTGACAGAAAAATATGGGAAGTCACAAAGTCTTACAGAAAGAAAAAAAGTGTGCTATGATTTTCTTACCTTTAGGTAGAGATATTTTATTGCATATTTTGCAATGTTTTGTCACTTTACTTCAGTGAAAGTAAGTTGAGGCCTCTAGTACTGAGCTGATGCATGCTGGCTTCAGGGGCTGATGTCTTATATCGTGAAACATGTATTTAGGGTTCTGGTCTTACACCTAATTTTTTCTTGATTTTGAAGTGGTAAAGTTTGTTGGGTGCGCACTTACTTGGATTGTAGTGATACTTAATAAGCATTGCTGTTGCTCACTACAACAAAAAGCTCCAACCTTTGAATTGGACAAGCTTGATGCTAACACAGGACTCAATAGATGTGCCCACTTATTATAGTTTGTTTCATGCACCTTTGTGAAGAAAGGGAGAAATTAGCAAAAGGAAGCACACCTCTGCCACACTAAGGTTTTTATGTAGTTCTGTCTACTTCTTCATAACTTAAAAAAGGCTTTGTCTCTGTAGCTTTGAATTATGTCTCTGTGGTTTGTGATGTCTTTACAGCTACTCTGATTCATCTATGAAGCCTTAGCAAAGAGAAAAATTGATCAAATGTAGGTTTCTGGTGGTGTATCTAGGAGTTTTTTCCTGGCATATTTATCACTGTATGTGACTTGCAGAATCATGATAGGCCTTGAAAACACACAGTTACACACTCACATGCACATATATCAATAAAATGTAGCAGTCGGAATCAAGTTATGTAGATCTCAGTTGTATAATATAGATGTTCATCACATATCATTCATCTCCTTATAGTAAAAAAATGTAGATCACTGTCTTAAGAAATTCATCTGCAACCAACTAATTCTGCAAAAAAATAGTATATTATTTTTTAATCTGGTACTCCTGAGCTATTTTTTCTCCTCACTTGGCTTTCAAATTGACAAAGCAGCTGCCAGGGTTTCTCCTGCATTGTATTTATCTTCAGTTTCACTGAGGGATGCAGGAAGTGCCTTAGATTGTGTTGGTTCAATATGTTATATTTATGTTTTGGTGTAACAGGAAGGTTCAGAGGGGAAAGCCTGGAATGGAGATGTAATCCAAGGCAGAAATGAAGAGTCTTACAGTAGTAACAGACTGCAGATGTATTTGGAACACAGTATGTCCATATAAAGATGAAAGAAATTGTTAGGGTAGACTGAATGTGAATACTGAAACACTATCATCCTAGGGAATGAGCTGGTCAAGGATTTAAAATCTTAGCTGAATGTGAAGGCCTCTGCACATTTTCCCAAAGCTTTGAAGGTTGCAGACTGTGACCGCGCTTTTCTCTGAGAGCTTCCTTAGGCTATCTGACCAGAAGAGCTGCCTTGCTGGTGCACATGCTAGCGTTACATTGCACTGTATAATGCTGCTTGTCTTGCTGCAGTTTCCATTCTCTTGTTCCTCTGAAAATAGGACAGAAAAGAAAAACAAAAGCAAACCTCATATAGTTGTTTTTTGTTTCTCAAAATTTCTTCTTGATCCCCTATTACTTTAGGTAAGAAATTGTCTGATGATGTGATTTCCACTTTTTAATTTGATGTAACTGAACATGAGGAGTGAGGCTCAGGGAGACCTTGATCTGTTCACTATGTAAATAAAATGGGCTACACCAAATGAGATTGGATAGTCCATAATCTAATTTACCTTTACTAAGGAAAGTTTACTGGTAACTGTCTAAATGACAGTGTCCTTAACAGAGGGCACTGACTTTAAATCTTCTATCTGGCCACAGGTCTGAATGCTGCCTGAAAGACTAATTATTCCTAGAGTTATAAGGTTGGTAAAATAATTTAAAAAAATAATTTCAGAGCAAGAAATTTATGTAAAATGAAGACAGAGGAAACAGTAGGTTTACAGAAAGGGGAAAAATGCATAGAAATGCTTTAAAATCATCGAGAGAACTGTAAGAACTGAAATAATTAACTAGAATTCAGAAAATCACTATCATTGCCTCTTAAATAAAGTTATCAGGATATCCTTCAAGTTTCAATATCTGCAAACTGTTACACAGTAAAAAGAGGCGTTCTTTCCTTCCTATAATTTAGATGCTAACAGTGAAGGAAACATTTTAAAGCAACTTTTTTAAAGGGTTGGTTTATGCAGGATATCCTAATGATTGTAATAATTACTGGTACAAATAATAGAATGTGTTTATTTGAGTGAAGTTATTATTAACCTCAATCAAATAAGTACTAGTGAAGTTACTTACCAGATGCCTAGGTATACTGTTGAGATTACTAGCCACTTCTTCAGAGTATTGTATTCCAGAGTCTCAACTCTATTTGTAAACGGAGCAACAAATGTTCCTTCTCTTTTTTTATTCCATAAGTTATTTGCCATAGGTGAAAAAAAATCATACATGGACTTGCTATTCAAATATTTTTTTCTTTGAGCAAATATATCACACTTTATAAATTACACTCATGATCAGTGATGTGTCAGTCACTGATGATCGATAATTGTAATCATAGTTAGTGGTGTAATTAGTTCCCAAAATAAAATGTTACTGTGTCAGAAAATTACAGACAAGTATTCTTATTTCAGTAAACAAGTGGAGTGAATTTACCCCCCTTAGTTTCCCTCAAGAGCAATGCTTTTCATCCTCAGTCTACTTTAAAACTACTTCTGGGAATTGAGCAATTTTCAGTAAGTAATTTCTTAGATATTTCATTGGCTTTTACATTTCCAAATGTGATGTAGTCTTAAATCTTGATTTGTTCACTAGAGTTAGTTCATCTTTCAAATCAATTAGCATAGAACATCCCACATTCCTAATCTGCATCCTAAACAACTTTCTCTTCAATCTAAAGAAGGTAACAAAAGATTTAAGACCTTTCCCTGAATTATTTTCCCTGTAATTTTACTATTTAAATCTGATTCTAAGGCCTGAAATGTCAAATAATATGAAGACCACCTAAGATCTGTGGTATACTTCTGTTCTGATGTGAAAGCTCTGTCAGTGAAGTCACTTAGTCAGCAGCCGAAGTTCTCTTTGCAATTTTAACTTTCATTTCCTGGGAGTGCTATCAGGAATATGAAAGGTTCCGTGAAGAAAATGTGGTGTTGGTGGTATAGGACTTAAAGAAGGGGCTTGTGTGCCATCTGTAATGTTGTGGCTAAGGCTTCAGGAACGAAGATCCAGGGAGGGCTCCATCCACAATGGCTGTTCTAATAAATCACCTCTCCTTTCAAAGTGTTTCTAGCTTGAATGCAGAAAAATAGACATTGTACTACTTTCTCCTGGCAGTCTTTGATGCAAATCTTCGTGTCACTTACATACCCTAATAAATGACTGCAAGGCATATTCAGTCACTCTGGGTGTGATTTCTTAAGCTCCCATAAATACTTCTGCTTTCCATCCATACTTATAAGGTACATTTTACTTAACCAGTTACATCATTTGGTACATAACAGCAGTAAGATATCTCCATAAGTAATTTTCTTCTTATACCCACTACTCTTCCACCTTAGCCATACAGTTAGCAGGATGCCTGAAGTAGCAGAATACAATATTCTAGTCAGTAATGCCTTTAAAAAGCTGTAAGACTCCAATGTTCTTTTTCTCCCCTCCTTCTACAATTATGAACACACTTTTCAAATTAATGTCACCTTGTCTGGAGCTTAAACATGATCTGAATTTCACTAATTGTAAGATGGCTCTTGTAGCCTCATGTTTCATACATGCACTTCCAACAGTTATTCTCTGAACCACATTTCTTGCAACTTTTTTCATGCTCAGCTTGTGTTGTTTCACTTACTATTATTTCCCAGGCTGCAACTCATCTTAATACTGTGATGAAAGTGTCAGGTTAATTATCTGTGAGAATAGGTAATAGTTTGGAAAAGGGGAAAACAGTTACACCACAACAAAAAAGCTTACTGCTTTAAGGTTTGTCAACTGTACTTTGCTGAAGTGAATGCAATTCTTTCACTTTTTGAGGCAAGCATTGATGTGTGCCATTAAAATGTATAAAGGAAGATATTTATGGTTCCTAATTTTCTCTTCTACAAGCAGCAGTATGTTTACAACTGGGATAGGAATCTCCATTCCAGAAAGGATAAAAGTGGTTGAGTGAACACTGCATATTCATGTTCGTGCCTGTAGGTGTCCCTTGTGTTAGTAGAAAAGACCATAACATACCAAACCTTACAAAATCTGTGCTGCCAAATGTTTGTCTGGTTTGAAATTACTTTGCTGCTCCAATAAAAATGTTGTACTGGACTTAAGGTAGAGTGGTCGCTGGTTTGAGGAAATGTCTTTGAATAAGCCAAGAAACTAGAGAGTGAGATCTACTGTGTCTGGATGCTACCCCTTTAGAGCCACAAGAGATGCCCTATCAGATCTTATTTTCTACTTCTTAAGTCCAAGGACAGCAGGTGATGGCTGACTAAATGCTTCAAGTATTTTTTGGGGAACAGTGACTTTCCAGGAGAAGGTGGTACAGGAATGCTAGGTCACTGTCCTGTTAGAAGGGACAAGAAGTAATCTGTACTCATAAATATCAGAGGAACAAGAAGTAATCCATGCTTATAAATATCAATTAACTTTCTGTCTGTGGTCTTTCTTTCTGAAAGAAATAATAGTTAGAATTTTTTTATTTTTTTTTTTAACCCCAGCTTGCATTGAATATTAATGCAAGTCAGTTTCAACAGTCCTACTTTGTGGTCCTACAAATGCAGTTGTAGCTAAAACACAGTAATTATAGGACAAAAACCCTACTTGCTTCTCAATTAAATATAGCACTTAGTTTTAATCTTAAAATCACCTAAAATATTTTCTTATTAATTTACTGTTTTGGAAGGTGCATTTTTCAAGTGTTGAAAATTGTGGAAGCAGTCCTATCTTCTATATATACCATATTGGACCATTCTCTTGCATCAGTCTGTTTTGTAAATCAGTGAGAAACGGGGTGGTACAATTATATCCCATTAAAATTAAAATGTTTTAAAATAAAGGAAAGTAGTAAAGCAACTACTGTTGTGTTATGGTCTTAACTCCCAAAGGATTTGGTACAACAGTTTTAAATGAATTATAAATATATGGCTAAGAATAAGGACTAAGACTTTCAAGACAGGGAAGGATGTTAAAAAGTTCATTGGAAAGTAAGTCTTAAATTCAGTTAGGGAATAGGGGGTAGTATGCTTATGACTGTTTTTTTGCTCCTTACACCACAGGACCAAATTTTTCCTTCAGAAATTATGTAAAAAAAAGACATAAAATGGGTACTTTGTAGTGAAGTTATCTGCAGTTAGTTAAAAATAGACCTAAAATACAGCTGAGTGATTTTTCTCATTACCAAAACAGAAAAACATTTCTCCTGCCAAGTCACTTGGAAGCTATTGACATATTCTAATGTATTTTTTTCTTCTCTCTTTTTTAAAAAGTGCAATCTTTAACCAGAGCAACTGAGTCTTAGTATAAGTTAATTTTAAAACTTAGTAGGTAAGCACTAGTTAAGCACTGGTTCATATTCTTAACTTTCTTACCTGTTTATCTAAGAGAACACAAATGTGGCAATTTATAGTTTTTATAACAAACATGGAAGAAATGACAGCATAATTAGTAATTGCTTTAAGGTTTGCTTTGCTTCAGATTGGGGTAATATCATGAAGCATCCTTTTGACAGAACTAATGTAACTAAGCATCAGGTTAATGCATAGAGTAAAGCACTAAGAGGAATCATGTATTCATTATATACATTCAACTGTCTAGTCTTAAATGCATTCATCAGGAGATTTGAAAGTTCAGAGCATTTATTAATCTTATGTTTCAAGTGCAGGACCTTTGGATATTTGGCTACTGAAGGCTAAAATCACAGTGAACCTTATTAGTGCTTTAGAAGGAAAAAATTAGTCTTCTTACAATTGCCAAAGTTTATAACATTTTAAAGCTAAGTAGCATTACTAGCACAGTAGAAAATCAAGTGACAGTGATATGGGGTCCACCTGTAAAGGAATTTCAGATAGAAAATGAATGTGTTATCCAAAATGTACATAATAATACCAAAAAGACTGTTCTGGAATAATCAAGGCAAATTCACTGGCTCCCTCCAAATTTTCCTTTAACATAAATTGAATGACTGGTCATCTTCTGATGTCTAAACACTGCATTCACCAGAACCTTAAAACAATAAGCAGCTGGTGCAAGAAGTGATGTTACAGTGATAGAGTACACAACTTTGAGACAGAGTCTGTGGTTCCTGATTGTGTAGTGGTCATGAAGTGTAATGTTGAATAACTTGTAGTATAAAGCAAAATAGAAGCTTTAGTTCTTTTTCCATTTTGCTTCTCAAAATATCTTTAAGGGATCGTCTGTTTATTTCGTTCTGCCTAGACATCATGGACTTACCCATCTTGTTTTCCTGTGCTGAAAATTCGTGCATGATTCTTTTCTGATACCTGTTAGCTGAAGGTCAAATTCTACAGCTTCAATAAAATCTTTGAAGATGAGTGGGGTTTTAGATCCATCACTGCAAGTTTCAGGAGGTCAGTTCTGTCTACCAGACGCACACTGGCCTAAATCTTTTTCTATATATTAAAAAATGTACCAAATATCTTCCACCCACCTCCAAAAGGCCACCAGAAAAGACGTTCAATGCTTGAGGTAGAAAATATATGAGCCAAGTTCAATCTATTTCTTCAGTCTGCTAGGGAAATTTTCTAATGACCAGTAATGTAAATTATTTTTGCTGAGATTTATTTTCATACTTCCTGTGATGACTGTTCTACTACATGCAGAACTGAAGATTTGTTAGAGAGGAAAGAGGTCAAGGAACAATATTCTGACAGCTGGAGAGGTACCTGTATTCCCATCTGTGCTTCCAGGACTGCTTCTGTACTGTGGTTTCAAGGACTGAGACATGAACATTTAAAATGTAAATATCTTTCCCCTCCCCCATTCCCCCATTCTTTTTTTCCACTTATGGCCAACCCAATGTTTGCTAAAGTCAAGTTTTATTTACATAAATAAATATATTAATAAAAATGGAAATAAGTCTTAATTGCCATTGCTCTGATCCTAGGTAACAGTGATTCTTTTGTTGTGGGGAGATGAGAATACGATTTGTGTAACTCCAACTGTTGTTAGAGGTTACTCCCTCTCTGAAGGTTGTTCAGTAAGAATGGCACAATGAGGAGAAAGTGTCTAGCCTCCCTCCTGGGTACCTTCAGGTGAAGGGATTTTTCTCAACGCAGGATGATGCCTTGGACAGAATATTCATAATATAGTTGTTAAGATTTAAACCACTTTTTCTCTTTAAATATGGTTTGTTTGTTTTTTTTTAAGTAAGAGGATTGCTGTTCAAAAGTTTCATGTTTTTTCTTTTAATGATCATCCGTGGATCTGCGGGCATGTTCTTTCTTACACAACACTGCTGGTGTGCTGGTGGTAACAAGCAAATGTCAGATTGAGTACTTGTTTTGAGAGTATTCTCTGAGTGGCATTTATGGCCCTTGGGCAGGGGGGAAACACCAAAAAACCCATAATAATTGTAACTTAGCTAAACATATATTTTACTGAGTTCTGGGACAGCATAGAGCTATGCCCATTACCCACAAGAATACCAAGTTTTGCATGGGTTGTAAGAACGAATTAACCAAGACATTATTTAGTTGCTCAAGAGAGCAGATCCAGAGTGAGTATAAGGCTTGTGAGGAGGAATCATAATTTCCTTCTTCTGCTAGCTTTTTCTAAAATAAGAGGACAAACCAGAAAGTTAGTAATACTCTCACAGAAAGAACATCCCAGAGAGGAATGTTCATGTGACAGCACACAAATCTCTAGCATGAAAAAGAAAATAAAAGCCTGTAAAATATTAAGCATTAAGATTCAAGCCAGATGTCATAAGATTAATTATCCTTATGAATCCTGTTTTTAAGGTTTTAAAAGCTAAGTCTACAGTTTTTGTACAGTTAACAGTTACAGTTCAGTGCATTCAGTCTAGTGGTTACATAGGGTTATTTTGATCCTACAGAAGACAGTCACACATTCCAAATAAAAGACCAAATGCCTTGAAGTAGATCACTTGGAGATAAACATTATTAAAATGGAAGCACATCTGCCAAGTATCAGCTGTCAAAGCCCTCCAGCTATCTGAAACCAATCAAGTATTAAAATAATCCGTTGTAGTACACTTCATCTTAAGTCTTTGTAATCATCTGGCTAATTTCATGAGCAACATGGAAGAGCATACGTATGTGTTTGTGATTGTAATAATGCTTCTAAGTGAAAGCGGGAACAAAGAATAAACACTTACCTACAGCTATGATTTTTTAGCACCTCATTTAATCATTATTTCATGATTTTCCATTAATTCATAATTTCCTATGGCAGCTAAAACATTTATTCATTCTATATCGAGCTGAGAATTAAGAAAACTTGATGTAAATAGTCTAAACCTCTTACGCAAGTACATACAAGACTTAAATGATTTCACCATATGCATTGTTGCACTTTTGTCCTTTGAAAATGTTTGTGTAAGAGTCTCTGTGAAGGGATAGGACAAGCTGTTTCCTAAGGTTCAAAGTCTAATTTTGAGCTTAGCTGGTTGTCAGCTCAGATGTCTGCTGTATTTGGAGGGGGTGAGGGAAGGATAGTGTTGACGATGGTGCAGAACTTAGATGACTGCTTTGTACTCTGTCATGGTCACTGAATAAAACTGCAAGCATTCTCTGATGGTTAGAGAAAAAGTTGAAAACGAGAACTGGAAGACAGTCACATAGAACTGGAAGACAGTCTATGTGACATAAGCAAAGCCACTTCATGGTGCCCCTTTTTCTTCCTTTCTCACCTCTTCCCTTCACCTTCATGTGTTTTCGTGTTATTTTGATACTTCACAGAGCAGAAACTGACCTTTTATAGAATTAGGTCTAGCTTGTTTGGGTGTTCATAGAACACTTGAGCACTGTTCTATAGAAACTAATTGTTTGGTTTTTTTTTTACAATTAGTTGGTCCCAAGACTGAGTTTCAGGCTGTTGGATTTTGAAGTGGGGCAGAAATCTGGTGGGGTGGAGAAGATGCAGGAGAGAAGTTGAATGTGAAGTCTAGGCCATGTCTATGAGAACGTTATAGATGCTACTGAAGTTCAAGAATCTACTTACTAAAGATCAGTGGCTAAAACTGTATCTAACCTGTGCCTTTGTTTTTCTGATTTTCAGCATAATCACTAAATTCTGTTCATGGATAGACTATTTTCACTAGTACTTGGGTATGCATTGCTTTGCAGTCTTTAAAAGTTGCAAGGACAGGAATGACACTTCAAGTTTTCACATCTATCCTTATCTTAAGTCATTTAATTTCAGTAACCTCTACATATTTGAGTAACATGTATTTACCGCTACATAATTTTGGAGAAATGCAGACTCCTGGTTTATTGGCATTAAGGGCTGGAGAGTCTATTAGTGCCCTTAGTAGTTTTTAGCTCTAGTGGCTAGCTACTTTCATGAATATTTATGTTAGGTTTTCAAAAGAAGAATTTGCTATTGTAATGCTCTCCTTGTATGCTTTCTGCTCTAGAAGATATCCCTAGTGCCTTGACTACAAAAAATAGTTTTATATATATTGTAATCAGACAACCTCTCAATCTTCTTGATTAACTGATAAAACTAAGCCTTTTAATCCTAGAGGTCATACAGAGGCATTTTCATCCATTTAATTTGTATTATTCTTCACGTCTCCCGTCCTTTGAATGACCCTTTTGAATTTGATCTCTAAGGCGTATTTAAATATCAAGACTATTTCTGAAAGCCGTCTACCAAAGTAGATTTTTTTTCTAGTATTTTTTATTCTATTTTATGTCCAAGTTTTTTATGTTAGCTCTTCCTGCCACAGCATATCACTTTCAACTAGTTAAATGTTTCATTGTGATACCTAAGATACATTCTCTCTTCTGCAGGAAAGACAAGATTTCCTTATTGTTAAGTGATTTATTCCTCTTCGGCTGTAATAAAACACATTTCCACCTAGGGTAGTAATCACAATCAGTCTTTCTACTTATTTCCCTGATACCTTACGATTTTGCCAATTCCAGTAATCAGCAATCTTTATGAACTCATTATAATGCTGGAACTTCCATCTCATCAATGAAAATAATGTTAACTATCCCACAAACTGTCTCCATTTGCTACTGAATTTGTCAGTTATTCCTCTGCATGTTCTTTGATCCTCCCCAGTCCTGGCTTTTAACTGGAAATATTAATCCAAATAACATTATGGTAACTGTATCAAGACAATCGGATTAGTTTGATAATACCTACTCTTGGTAAAGTCTTATTAACTGACATTCAGGACCAGCTCTAGCTTGGTCAATGCAAACAGAAAATATCTTAATAGACCTTTCAATAGTTTCAGCAACCAGAATATCTTCTGAGCGAAGAGAGCACAGAAATCTTAGTCTGCTGTTGATTCTCCTAGCTCTTGTTGTATAACCCCACAACAGAATTTCAGCTTCAACAGCTGTTAATCAGCCATTATTTACCTCAGAAGTCACATTTTGATTTTTTTTTTCTTTTCCCAGAATTTGCTAAAGGAATTTGCAGTTTGAACCATTAAATGATCTAATAACTGGACTACAAGTAATATGAACAAAGTAGCTACATAGTATAAAGCCTGATGAG
This sequence comes from Bucco capensis, assembly GCA_013396975.1. Taxonomy (NCBI): domain Eukaryota; kingdom Metazoa; phylum Chordata; class Aves; order Piciformes; family Bucconidae; genus Bucco; species Bucco capensis. Next base: position 29,520 of record VWZO01007371.1, read on the forward strand.
GCAGGGATAAACTTGAGTACTTTTTTGAGTTGTACCAATAACTTCTTCTTCATTTAGATTCCAGGTATATATGGATGAAACATGAGTTGGGGTGTAATTTTTGTTAAGGTTTTATTTTTTAGAATATTACATGCTAAGGAAACAAGAAGTCATTATGCTTACAATTGTTCAGTATCTTACAAGGATACAGGCTTAAGTATGTTTAAATTTTGTTGTAAATCTTAACATTTCTAAGTGCAAATCATGTAACCTTGAGCTTTTTTGAAATTCATTGAGACAGCAGGGGCTTGTAATAATTATTTGAGACCACAGATGAACCAGTATTGGAATTGCTTTAACTACCAGTCACATCCTATAGCCTTATGTTTGTTGCGTTGTCTATCCATTGTAAGTAATTCACCATTCTTTTTAGGAGATCCTGGAATAAATTAACCTGTTACTTGAATGAAAAGTTTCATGTAATACATTCTCCTGTTTCCATTTAAAAATTCAATCTTCTCGTTTTTCATTATTCAAACTATTAAACAGTTTGGAGTGTATAATATATTAGATTCTCACATTCAAATCGAAGCAGTGTCAATATTGCTTTTCAGCTGAGACAAACCTGTTTCAGCAATTTGTAATATACCTGGAGGAGTGCATGATGTTCAAAGCATTGGTGACAGTGTCCATTTTGGAGGGGAGAAGGAGGCTAGCATCCCTTTCTTTTTTTTTTTAACCATCAGACATTAGGAGACCATACTTTCTGAACCATGCTTGACAAAGGGATGCAGCAGTGAGTTCAGCAGCAACTACCACCTGTAATACTGCTCACTGGTTGACTGAGTTACGCTTGAGGATCAGTTGTGAAGGGGTCACAGATGTAAGCAGGCTGTCCTTACTTGACAGCCCTGTTCAAGAGTTCACCTAAGGAGATGTAGGTAGGAGCCATATGGCTTGGATTATCACACAAAATGAAATCTAGAGATAGAAGGGGACAGGGACTTCTCTGGAAGGCTAGTGATAGAGTGCACAATCCCCTAAACAGTAAATACAAAGATTGGCATATTTTTGCCAAGTCTGGTAAGTGATACTGTATTTGGCATTGGAAGGGCCAGTTGTTACAGTTATTTATAGTAGAGCCAAGACCTTTTTTGTTTTTCAATGGAATTCATTCTGCATCATGTTTATATGAAATTGTCCAGAATACTTCAGGAACTAGAAGCATGTAGATAATGCTAGTGTCAACATTATAAAAATACAGTGTGAAAATTTTAAGTATTTGTACATGCATTTAGTTCACATTAGTGGGAACTCTACATGTAATCAACACTATGGCATCACAGTACTTTGTGATACTCAATGTTGATTAACCTGATTAATTTACATGGTACTCAATATAAGTAACTTAAAAATATATAATATTCAGAGATACAAGCAGGAGAATATAGGCTTTTTACATCTGACGAACACAGCTTTTACTTTGCAGTATGTGCTTACTGTTAACTGTTCCACAAATGGCCTTTTGCTTTTGTACAGCAGAAAGGAGTTTCTGTTAAATGCTGTTTTTCTGGCTTTTGTGAATAAGGCATGCAGTAATAATATTTACAAGAAACACTTGTAAACTCTGACAGAGCTTGGCTCTTGATCCATCACAGAGTATATCTTATTACTTGTAGGAGTTTGCTCTCTCTAGCCAGCAATGGAGCTCAAGATTCCCACCCTGTTCGAAGTTGTCTGTTGAAACATTGAATTCCAATGTAAAATTCTTGGTTTTGTGGAGCAAATAAAATGTAATAATTTCATTTGTAGTTTTTTTGCAGTTGGACCTTAAGGGACACTGATTAGTAAGTAATGTCATCCAAAAAATAGTCCTCTTTCTTTTTCTTTTTTTTTTTTTATTTTAAAAAATTCATTCAAACTATGTATATGTATTCTCAACCTGATTGTGCAGTTTCAGTTTTTTAGCCAAAATTTTCTTTTGCCTTCTCATAATGATTATGCTGTAAAATGCTTTCAGATATTCTTTTAAAAAAATCAATAACCAGTTGTAATATTTAGTATCTGTAGATCTCTGCAGAAAAAGCATTTTTTTCCTGCCAAGTTAACTCTGGGGCACTTACTCAATCTTTATTGCTTTTTTTTTTCCCCTTAAAATATTACAAGCATCATTACTAAACATTTATGTACAGCTGTACCTGCACTGTCATAATGATTTGACAACATTTTTCATGTGAGAGATAATCAGTATTTACATCTTCGGTACCTTTATCCTGACTTCTGATAAACACATTTCTACAAAAAATACTTATGTAGCCCTCAGATTTTGGCCTCTGTTGCTTGATTCAGCTAGAAAACTGGAAATTTCCATATATAGTATTTGCTCTAATTGCCTCTAATTGGCCCTAAAACATAAAAAATGTCCAGAAACAACAGAAATATATTGGATTCATAATGAGGTTATTAAGTCTAGGAAAGACTAAATGCTCTGAATATTCAGATATTATTTGGTGGTCTTGCTTATTTTCAAAAATATGCTTTAGGATGTCTTGTAATAGAGACAGATAGCATTTCCAGGCCTGCCTTGTGCTGAACTAAGACTGATGAACAAGGTATATTTCTCTAATTATTATTATTTTTGTCTGTGCAGAAATTGAACTAAAACTACCCACTCTAATCCACAGAACAGATAGCTGAGAAGGCAGCCTTTCCAATCTTTCCAATTTGGATTCCAGTTTAGACAATAAAATGAGATCCTTATCCTATCATCTGCCTATGCCCTGCTGAGTGCAGTAGAAGAACATAGCCATAAAAAATCAGGTGGTTTTAGGGAAGAAGTAATCATCATAGGTGTTTTTTTCAGTTCTGAGATTTAGAACCTAATACCAGAATATTTTTATTATTTGAAATGATAAGCAAGTTTGTCTCATAGCTTCAAGTTTAATCATTCCACTTTATATGAAATATTTTGGTTTTGAAACATCTCAAAGGTATGCAAAAACACCTTTTCCCAGCTCACTCTGGACTGAATGCTAACCTGTTGCTCTTGGCTTAAATGCTTTTCTTACTTGGTCAAGCTGCATGCTCAGTTTTTAAAAAAAAAATCTTTATTTCTTATACATATCTCAATTTAAATATTTGTGGAATACAGTTAGCACAAAATTGGCATTTATCATAAGACTGTTCTTGAAATGTAAGACTTACTGAGCAATTTAGATGTGGGAGGAACCCAGCTTTTATCCTGGATGCATGATGTGCTGAAAATAGAAATGGCATTTCCGTTACTTGCTTATGATCCAACTATGTTGATATAGGCTGGCAAGGTTTTTTGGGAGCTGCACACATTTCTTATATTTGAGATGTCTTCTTAGTTTGAAATCAGATTTCTTCCAACTGACCATTAGATGATGGGCAATTGCACTTCTGAGTTTTGAAACTCAAAAGAACCTGAGTTCCAGGATATTTTGGTTCTGCTCAGCTTTTAAGATTTACTTGGGGTTGGATTTTGGTTTGCAAATGTGAACATCACTTTCTGTCTCTTAAAAATGTGTCTGTGTTGTTTTTCAAATATTTTCAATTTGAAAACTAGTGATACAAAGTCTTCTTAATTAGGTCTCTGATAGTGACAGCAAACAGCAAGGCAGCAGTCAGAAGAGATGGAACTTTTTCTGTGGAAAAATTTAGTGCCTAACATGGAAAGTAAGAAAATTTGTGATTAATTTTAAACATGTAGCTTTGCATAAATAAGACAAATTTAGATATGGAAGATGGATACAGTACATAGTTTAAAAATTATGTATTTATTAATGTGATTAACAAATCTTAAAAATGTATTAATGGTATCATTTTAAAAGAAGATATACCATTGTATTTATAGCAAAGTTAGAGTCTTATTTCAGAAAGGTTTATAAGAATAACTTACATGACTTTTTTTTCCTTTTATGCAACCACAGGACTAGATATTAGGTAGTCAGTCAGTGCTGTACCTCCTGGTAACAATCCTGTATTCTACTGGCAAGTGCACTTCTATGCATTAACTCCTTATGATTAATAGCTTCATGCATATGTTGGCAGGGACAAATAATGCTTCAGCTTCAGCCAAGGGGAAATGGGACAAACAGAATTTGCAAACTTTGCAGAGTCCACCTCAGAGTAATGGGGAGCATTTTTCACTACATGCATGTGCTGGACAACCAAGAACTAAACCAGGCACAGACTTGGAACTCAAAGACCACTAATGTCAGGAATGCTCTGTTAGGGTAAATTTAGCTCTGACACCAGTATTTTTCAGTCCTCCTTCAGCTTTTACTTTCAGTAATGCCAGAGGAAGGCTGAAGTAGTGAAATTTACAGAAAGGACAAGGCATTCTTGATGTCTAATTTTTAGTTTTCAAGTCTGAATTATACCTAATAACAAGCCAGCTAGGTAGGTTCAGCTTTTCTACAGTAGCTGCTTAGCCTGAAGTTTCATACTTCTCTGTGTTGCACATGGCCACCAAGTTATGTTTAGAGGTTGAAGACAATGATCTTTCAGGGTTTTTGCTAATTTACTTGCTTATATTTTGCACTTTTCACCATATCAGGGTTTAAATTATGTTTCAGAATTTACCTGGTCTTGGTAACATTGCTTTAGGGTAATCAGATAATCTAGAAACTGTCTTCACATTCTCCCTGTTTCTTTAAAAAACACAGGTCTTTGCAAAATCACAGAGATCCCAATATGCCCCATCTTTTTGGAATCCTGAGGTTAAAATACTGAATTGTTGAAGTTGCAAGGCACTTCTGCAGGTGTCTGCTCCAACCTCCCAGCTCAAGCAGGGTCAACTAGAGTAGGTTGTTCAAGGTTGTGTGCAGTAGAGTTGGAAGACAGTATACAGGTTGGTCAGAGAGGTTATGAGGCCTCTAAGTGTAGAAAAGTTTTTCCTCATGTTTAAGTGGATTTTCTTCTCTTCTCATTTGCGTTTTTTGCTTCTTGTCCTCTCACTTGCTACCAACTGAGAGACTGGGCTCCATCTTCTTTGGTTGCTCTCATCAGGTATTTATAAACATTGACAAGAACCCCTAAGCCTGCCCTTCTTGAAGATTTCCCAGTTCTATCAGCCTTTCCTTGTACAGCAGAGACTCCAGTGCAGTTGCCATGTTTGTGGCCCTTCACTGGACTCACTCCACTATGTCCATGTCTCTGATATTCCAAGGAGCCCTGAACTGGACATAATGTGCCAGGTGTGGCCTCATCAGTGCTGAGCAAAGGGGTAGGATAACCTCCCTCAGCTCACTGGCAGTGGCTTTCCTAGTGCAGCCCAGAAGGCTGGTGGCCACTTTTTCCTGCAAGGGCACACTGCTGGTTTATGTTCCAGTTATTATCCAACAGGACTCACAGGTCCTTCTCTGAAAAGCTGCTTTCTATCTGGTTTGATTCCAGCCTGTGCTGGTGCATGGGGTTGTTCCTCCCCAGGTGCTGGACATGGCCCACCCCTTGTTAAACTTCATGAGGTTTCCTTCTGGTAGCCTGTTCATTTCTGAATGGTAGCGTAAGCCTCTGGTCTCTCAAACACTTTTCACAATTTTGTGTTGAGACTGCACTCTGTTCTATCATCCACATAATTAAATTATGATGGTCAAAATTCTCATCTTCACACTATTATTAATCCATGTGCTCTGCCTTTCCCTTGAATTGATGTAGAAGATAGATGTTAGGGGATTCTGTAGTGAATTATGTAGCTCATTCTGTTTAAATGTTCTCACTGCTTTAGAGAATTTTTAAGGAATAGTTACATCTTGAAATTACTGCTGCTGTGCTTAAACTGTATCTTACGTATGTCTGGACATAATAGTGCACAATTTCCGAGTTTGTACTTAATGGACAATAAAAGCCTATTAAATAGGCATCTTCTTGGGGATGTGTTATTTTTGTCAAGAATATTCATTTATTGGTTATTCATTTATGTATTCATTTATTTAAATGTTTCCATAGTTTGGTTCAGGCTACACGGTCTGGGCCACGATTGTACTGACAGCTGTGGTTCCAGTAATCCATTTCTACAAGAATCAAAGTATTACTCACAGCCTTAAAGCTGGAAATTGATAAAATGATAGACTAGAATTTAAACCTGTAAGTCAGAGAAAGAAAGAAAAATCATTTTCTTACTGTAATATTTATAAGGTTACATTAATTTTAAATATGATTCACCCCATGATGTGTATGTAGCTTCAGAAATAAAATTCAAACAAACAAATGAACAAGAAATCCTCTTAGCTACTGACTGGACTGTATTCTAGTCTTACGGAGTTAATCAAATATTTTTCCTGCTGTAAATATGTGTAAAACTTGCTACACAGGTTTGGCCAATTCGTAGGGAAAGCAAGTTTTGTGTTATGTCCAGTGGCCCATACTTCCACAGCCAATGAGTATGGCTGTCAGGTGGACTAGCTGCTGGTACATATGGCATGAGTGGGACCAATGAGGTGTTCTGAACCCTAGCTAGTGTATGTGCCTGACAAGCTGAGAGAAGTTTGTACTGTTAAAGAAGGCACTATTATTTGGCACTCCAGTGAAGATCATTTACCCACATTCAGTTTGTCACTGAACTGAAAGGAAATGGAAATGCATCAAATTAAGTGTGATAGGCTCAGAAAAGTATTTGCAGTATGCAGTATTTGCACTGTGGTCACCCTTGGCTGATGGAGAAGTCCACTGTTGCAGTTCTGTGGGCTGCTGGTGGAGAACAAGGGCCTCTCCATTTCCTCAATGGTGTCTTGTTAGATCTTCATACTCCCCAGGAGCACCCATGTTTTATTGCTGTGCAGTAAAGCTGTATCTTAATTGATTCCCACATGAAACCAAGGTGGTTAGATGACAAGTAACAGTATCTGCTGCAGAAAGATCTTTCTTTTGAAAGATGTTTGCATAATGTATGATTTTCCTTTTGTTCTAGTACAGTAAGTTAAGATGCAGACCCAGGTAATGTACACTGCAGTAGAACAATATGGCATCTGACAGTGGGAACTGGGGGCTTCCTGCCAGGGGCAGGTAAGAGGCAAAATGTGATCAGAGCAATCAGAAATATGGAGAGAAAGAAGGGTGAATTCAGGGCAGGTATAATCCACATCACAGTACAGCATGGCTTTCTACAGACCCTTTTTCAAGTGGTCAGTGCTTCCATCAAATAATAGGGCAGATGTCACAAATTCTTTTGTGTAAACAGATAAGCTTGGGCGCTGCAGAAGAAAGTGAAAACTGCAGAGTAAGTGTGTAGTCAGCAGCCCCGAAGAAGTTGAATTTGCACACATGGTAACTATGTCAAGTGCCCTGTAGCAAGTAATAGACTGACAAGAAATGGGGCTTTTTGTTTGTTTGTTTGTTTGTTTTATTTTATTTCACAGAAGTCTCAGAAGTCTTAGATTACTTTTGCTCTAATATAAACTTGGGCTTGAAGGAAAAAAGTGAACAAAGCCATCTTCTCTCAGATAGTCCTACACATGCTTTAGATGATGCTGCATTTGTTCTTGGCAGGTTGTTCTACAGCTGTGAGAAAGGTTGTCCTATTTGTCACATGCATACCTTGTGTCAGAGTTCTAAATTAGAGTGAATTTCAGTGCAGGTAGGCTTGTTGTTGAGTTTCATATGTCTTGTTGTCCTGTGCTGAAGAGGAAATTGCAACAATCCTATCCTTTCAAATACATTGCCAAAAATGTAGTTCAGCCCTTAAAAGATGGTATCACGGCTGCTGCTTCTGCTATCCCAGTGATTCCAGGTTATATTTTCACAGTTACATTTTCTTTCTCCTTTTCTTCTATGAAATGCAACTTCAGACTGGATTTTAAATGCAGCCAGCCAGCTTTGTCCTGTTTAGAAGGACAGAGGTACAGTGTGTACACCAGAACAAGCCAGCTGTTTTCTTCCAAGCTGCATTGTGATCTAGGTCTACAGAAGTTAAATTTATGTGTCTAATGTCAACATATCTGCTCAAAACATAACTACTTCATATTTGAAATCAAACTACTGAATAAATCACCATTTTTAATGTAATGTTTTATGGGCAACCTCACTCGCATAGTAATCTACTTTCTTCAGCTCCTTCTGATCTGAGTAAAATCTGAACTGCTTAAGAAGAAAAGTAAGGATCCATGAATTGTTTGAAGTAAATATATTTATTCATTGGGTAATGTTTGGGAATCCAGTGTGCTCAGTCTTGTCACAGGTTGCATTAATGCTTTTCGTGATAGGCAGAAGATAGGAGGAGGATATAATATTTCTAAAGAAAAAAGAGGGGAAACAAAAAAGATCTAAAAGCTCCTCAAACAACTCATGTTAAAGGTGTTCAGAAAGTTAGTACTTCTGTACAGGTGCAGTTAGTGGTAGCAAAATTGCAGTTCTGCCAGAAGACCCTATTGTTTTGGCTTGAGGTGGACAGGAATGACCTAGACAGTCAAACCACCATTTTTACAAACACCATCTGCTTCAGGAGGGTTTTTCTTATGTACATATACTGGGAAATCCTTCTTGATCTGGCTATCCTACTACTTATGACATGTTCACTTATGTGCTTGGATGTTTCTAGATTCCCCCCAAGGCCAGGTTGGCTTGCCCTGTTAACAAGGTGTGTGAGGGTGCTGGTAGTCTTGCTGAGGTCATCTCTTGTCAGCATCTCCAGCTCTATGCTCTGCAGCTGCCTGACACTGACCTGGCACACACAAGAGTTTATCTATGGTAAAGCTGATAAAGCAGTACCTGTATTCTTGTGTGGGCTGCCTTTTTTTTTTTTTTTTTTTTTTTTTTTTTTTTGTAAGGTATAAATTCTTCAAAGCACTTCTGTAATTGTGAATCAGACTTTGTGGTGCACATTAGTCTTGAGGAGGCAGTATTGCCTTGCCACATGGAACCCAAACATTAAAGGTGTTTTGTGCTCACAATGCTGCAGAAGAACATGTTTTCAATGTAATCTGTCAGTGGTGAAAACAATGACCTAAGGAAAAATTGGACAGAAAACTTTTATCTATTATTGTGCATCACGTAAGCTTCGCATTCAAGTCACGTAGTGGTATTTATTTTTTGATACAAGTCTTCATAAATAGCTAGAAGATACTGATATTATGATAATTTAAATGTTGACTTTTTAAGTATATTAGGGAATCATTTTAATGTTTTTAATTGCAGGATTGTTTTAGGCTCTTAAAAAAATATATATAGAACATTAGACTTAAAAATTCCTACAAAGAGCTATGATTCGCAAGTACTCAAATGGGTCAATGCTATGTCTATGTCCTTATCTTTATGTATGTATACACATATGTATGCATTGGCTGCTTTCACAGAGACTAAAGCCATTTATTTTCCTTGAAACCCGCAATCTGGGATTAAAACTAACCTGTATTTGTCACCTTGAGAGATGAAAATGTGGTACAATATGCAGATGGAACATTTGCATACACTATGGTGTTTATGGAAACAAATAGCTATGCTTCTAGTATAGCTTTTTGCCTATTCTTTGCTGTCCCATGCTTTTTCACCTGACTGCCAAGACACGAGGGTGGTGGAACACTGAAACAGGTTGCCCAGGGAGGTGGTTGGGGCCATTCTATGATTCTATGATTCTATGAAAAAGAAGAAAGCTAAAATAAATGCAAAGCTGGTGACTTTTATTTTATGTGTATGTAATATTTCTTATGGTGGAACCTGTGATTAGGATGGCCATGGAGGGAAAAGCACTACTTAGTGGCATGAGCTGTCATGAAAACTTCACTAAATTCTAGATCTGCCCACCACGGGGAAGAAAGAATTTTAATGAGTTATTTTGAAGAAGTGATGTTGAGGCACCCTGGAGAAGGATTTGCATAGATGGCCAATAACTGCATTTTTCTGTGGTTCAGGCGCCTTTTCACCAAAACAAAGGGCTTTTTAAAAATTGTATCTGCCAGTGGAAAGCTCAGCTAGTTACTGGAGACCTATGTTTCATTTCCTTTGTCTACTTTTTCAACAGAGTCAGCAGAGAAGATTAGTGCTTTTATTTATCCTATTAGAGTTTGGCATTTTTCTGTATAATTATATAGACTTTCCAGAAAGTACTAAATGGCCACTTGAGCAGAATGAATATCAGTGCCCTATCGTAAGACTTTAAAGTGTTATGGTTTTTCTAATTTGAAATGCTTTGAGAACTGCAAAAGGTAGAATTTGGTTTTATCAAGCAAGCTATCTCAGCAGTGAATTCTCCTATTGAGGGGTTCTGAGATAGGACCTCAATGCTACTTAAGTGATAGACTAATCAGTCTCGTAAAAAATCTACAAGTAATAAAAGCATATAGCTATGCCTCCTGTGTTTTTTTGGAACACAATATTAAAACCTGTAATATTTATGAAGTAATTTCTATAGTATATTAGGTCCAATTTTTTCACTGGGAAATTTTACAATAATGAAATAGCAAGTACCTTTCACTGCTGATCCAATCTACTCTCACTTTGTTCTCCTCAGTTTGTGGAGATAAATACGGTCTTTTTGACAGCTTAAAGGAACAGTAATAGGGAAATTCAGGGCTATGCATTTGTTCATGAAAAGTAAAAAAGTGTGATTTCCCAAAACAGGAGTGAGAGCCAAAGTATAAAAAGGTTTAGGAAACAAATCTGCCATTAGACTGTAATAAAATCATCTGCATGCTAACAGGTGCAGGCAGGGAATTTGATACTTGTTTTGATATTCAGTCAGTGAGCCTATCTATTGATAGGCTATGGAAAAGCCAAATGGAAGAAAGAAGTCATGAGTAGAGCTTCCAAGACTGACTGAGCACTTGTCTTTTGATTTGATCTGATTTTCAGTTGAACTCTTACTACAACAAACCTCAGCAGTGCTGCAGGCTTGGGGAGGAGTCGCTGGAGAGCTGCCCAACAGAGAAGGACCTAGGGGTGCTCATTGACAGCCGGCTGAATATGAGCCAGCAGTGTGCCCAGGTGGCCAAGAGGGCCAATGGCATCCTGGCTTGTAACAGGAATAGTGTGGACAGCAGAAAGAGGCAGGTGATCTTGCCCCTGTACTTGGCGCTGGTGAGGCCACACCTTGAATACTGTGTGCAATTTTGGGCACCACAGTATAGGAAAGACATGGAGATCCTGGAGAGGGTGCAGAGAAGGGCGGCTAGGCTGATCATAGAATCACAGAATGGTTTGGGTTGGAAGGGACCTCTGGAGGCCATCTAGTCCCCCCCACAGCGGGCAGGGACAGCTAGATCAGGTTGCTCAGAGTCCTGTCAAGCCTCACCTTGGATGCCTTCAGGGATGGGGCCCCAATCACCACCCTGGGCAACCTGTTCCAGTGTTCTACCACCCTCGTAGTGAGGAACTTCTTTCTAATATCCAGTCTAAATCTACTCTCTCCAATTTAAAACCATTGCCCCTTGTCCTTTCACTACAGGCCTTTGCAAACAGACCCTCTCCAGCCTTCTTGTAAGTTCCTTTTAGGTACTGGAAAGTCACTAATAGGTCCCCCCGAAGCCTTCACTTCTCCAGGCTGAACAATCCCAGCTCCCTCAGCCTGTCCTCGTAGGAGAGGTGTTCCAGTCCCCTGATCATTTTCGTGGCCCTCCTCTGGACCTGCTCCATCAGATCCATGTCCTTTCTGTGTTGGGGGCTCTAGAGCTGGACACAATATTCCAGATGAGGTCTCACTAGAGCAGAGTAAAGTGGCAGAATCACCTCTCTGGACCTGCTGGTCACGCTTCTCTTGATGCAGCCCAGCATGCGATTGGCCTTCTCGGCTGCCAGCACGCACTGTTTGCTCATGTCGAGCTTCTTGTCCACCAACACCCCCAAGTCCTGTTCTGCAGGGCTGGTCTCCATCTTCTCGTCCCCCAGCCTGCATTGATAGTGGGGATTGTTCCGACCCAGGTGCAGGACCCTGCACTTGG
>VWZO01007372.1:0-25297 GCA_013396975.1 Bucco capensis
TCAGTGCTGGGTACAGTACTATTCAATATATCCATCAATGATTTGGATGAAGGGGTAGAGTGCACCCTCAGGAAGTTTGCAGATGATACCAAGCTTGGAGCAGTGGCTGGCACACCAGGAGGCTGTGCTGCCATCCAGCGTGACCTGGACAGGCTAGAAAAATGGGGAGGGAGAAACTTAATGCAATTTAACAAGGGTAAGTGTAAAGACAGCCCTGGGGAAAAGATCTAGGAGTCCTGGTGGATAGGTGGACAACCATGAGCCAGCAATGTGTCCTTGTGGCTAAGAAGGTCAATGGCATCCTGGGATGCATTAAAAGGAGTGTGGCCAGCATTATTCTCCCCCTCTACTCTGCCCTGGTGAGGCCCCACCTGGAATACTGTGTCCAGTTCTGGGCCCCCCAGTTCAAGAAGGATAGGGAGCTGCTGGGGAGAGTCCAGCACAGGGCCACCAAGATTATTAAAGGAGTGGAGCATCTGCCCTATGAGGACAGGCTGAGAGAGCTGGGTCTCTTCAGCCTGGAGAAGAGGAGACTGAAAGGGGACCTTGTTAATATTTACAAATGTGTTAAGGGCAAGTGTCAGGAGGAGAGAGCCAGGCTCTTCTCAATGTCATCCAATGTTAGGACAAAAGGGAATGGGAGCCAGTTGGACCATAGGAGGTTTAGTATTAACCTGAGGAGAAACTTCTTTACAGTAAGGGTGACGGAGCACAGGAACAGAATGCCCAGGAGGGTTGTTGAGTCTCCTTCTCTGGAGACATTCAAGACCCGTCTGGACACATTCCTGTGTGATCTCATCTAGGAGATCCTGCTCTGGCAGGGGGTTGAACTAGATGATCTTTGTAGGTCCCTTCCAACCCCTGACATTCTATGATTCTATGATTCTTGATGTCATAGGAGCCAGCCAACTGCTGAACAAGGTTATCCCAACCAGTGGCAATCACTGCTGCTTACAAAAGTCAGATGAGCCACCTCATAACACCCTTTTTTAATAAACGCTCTGACTTAGCAAGTGAGTTGTGGTGAGTGATGGGGACGGAACTGGCAGCATTTACTTTACCCTAGGCTAAGTGGTGCTTTCTTTCAGATGTTACTTGTTTTAGTGACTGTTCAATACATTGTTCTCTCAATGTTTCTGCTCAGTGATTTGAGGCTAAGAAGTTCAGTGTAAGCCTCTTCTTGTGTCTTCTGTCAAGTAAGCTGGTTGCGATGGACTATGTGTTCTGTGTTGTCACTCCTGCCCATGACTGGGGAGGGGAAGGCTAGCAGTCAGAGGGGCTGAAGAAATGCAGATAGTCTTAGCGATATTTAGCAGGTGGTACACTTCTACCAGCAGCCTAGCAAAAATCTGAAGTGCAGGGAGTCGAACAGTTCCTGTGGAGGTATCTTGTAGCACTGAATAAATTTACTGGAGAAATGTACTTCTTCCCTCACAGTCCCCAACTACTGTATTCCCCTTTGAAAGAGAGCAGAAGCCTGTTTCTTCTCTGTCCTAAACACCACCAGCTTGTACTACTTGGTACCTATATTCTTCCTATCTTAGAGTCAAGTTAGAGAGATGCAGGTAAAAGGTAATTTAAATTTCCAGTTTACACAAACAAACTAATTCTGCTTATTACTTCTTTATCGTCTGATTTTCACTGTGAACTAAAACTCATCAGCTCAATCTTGCAGTGTCCTTCTTAGAGTTGGACAGTCAACTCAACATTTTCTTTAACAACAACAAAAAATCCTGCTTTTTTCTTCATCAAACACTTTTTGTGTTCCCAGATTGGTCTGTTATTCACAGCATAGCTGTGAATTCTCTTTGCCTCATTCTCTAATCACAGATCGAAAAGAGTTCATGGATACCAAGAGATATTACATAGTTAAGAACAAGGAGTGGCTGAGCCTTTCTTGAAATATCTGCCATCGGCAAGAGTTGACATATAGAAAAAGGTACAGCTTTTAACACAAATGATTACACATAATTTACAAAAGTGCTCCTTCATATTTGGATTTATATGGAGATATTTAAATAGATGTAACTGAAATGTTTTCAATTCTATGGTTTGCTGTCAGTATTAAGGATGTTGCAGTACTCCTCATGAGTCTAAAGTGCCCTTCTTCCTTTATATCGAAACTTTATTTTTTAAAAAGCTCTCACTACTGTAAAGATCAAGTGTCTATCTCTGGGAGATCCTAACATTCCTTTTTCAGGAGCCAGGGCTTAACGATTCTGTAGGAATAAAATAAAAGAATCTATGTAGTACAAGTTTTTGTGGTTAACTGAGAAACATACCATGAGTCAAGTCTTTGGAAACAGTTTAGTAATTAAAGACAAATGCTATGACTTAATGATTTACATGCAGCAGTAAGATTTTTAGATTAAATCTGGCCTGACCATTGCTCAGCAAGTGTTATCTAGGATTCTTGAAAGCCATTCATTTATTTACATACTAATTTGGCCCACATGCTTTATTAAAAACAAAACCCTATATTTCTCAGAGGAGTAAGCTTTATTCCAACTCTGGTTAATGAGCTTGGTCAAGCAAGGAATGGACCTTTTCCAATGGGTATTATATGGGGATACTCAGAAAATAGAAAGCTTTGGCTTTCACATACCTTTCCCCCTAGAAAATTTATGCAATGTAAGTGCATTTATTTCAGGTAAATTAATGAGTCCTGCTTAGCTGCACTATCAATCATGCATTTGTACTCTCCACATTGTAAATAAGTCGGTACATAGCTAAATTAGTGGAGAAACCAGGTAATATGGCTAAGGCAGCTGGGCACTCCTTGAAGGGGAAAAATGTGCATATAAACACATGGAACACACCTATGTGTATGTCAAGATATTGCTAGATGCAGAGACTGCTCCATTTAACCACTGAGCTTGAATCTTTCTTTTCTTTCTTGTTCAGCCAGAATTACATTGCTACCAGTTCAGCTAGCTGAAAGGCTTCTGCTGAGGATGAGCTGAAAAGGAGAAAAGAGCATTATAGCTTTATATGGATGGAGTTTTGAAAAGAAATAATGCAGTGATTGACAAGAGGGAAGCACTGATAAGAGGAGAATATCGAGGTGAAAAAGGAATTTTTTGTTATGAAACTCTGGGTTGCCTTCCTCCTTCCTTCCCAGCTCTGTTCTTCCATTTCATCAGTGAGATGAGCAGTGTAGGCTAATGGAAAAGAAGGTATTTGAAAATGGCAAAACAAATGAGATGAGAGAGGGTTACATTTGATGTTTCTGCAGGAAAACAGGACTTTTTTCAAATCGAAATGTTCCCCAAAATGCTATTTTTCTAGCAAAAATGTGATCATGCTCCTTTCAGGCAGGGCAGTGAATTTCTGAAGCATGGTTTGTAAGGTTAAGATTTATTTTAAGTTGGTCTTCACACATAAAAGAAGCTTCTAATGACCTATACAGCTTCCTGTCCTCAGTTAGTGCCTATTCCCCCAGAGACATAAGACAGACCAGTACACTGATACTGGGCAGGCACTTATGAGCAGGCAGCTAGTGTTATCTCACAAAAGGCCTTGAGGAATACTAGCTGTTAATGCTTATGTGGGAAGAAAAGCACTTTAGGAGATAGAAGTTGGTCTGAAAAAATAAATATGCATTGCCTCTGGTACAGGTGAGAGTGCAGCTGGACTTGTCCACTGAATGGGAGCCAGCTGCTAACTCCTGCTAACAGTGAGTGGAGACCAGTGTCTGATCACTCTGTTCAGCTTTGGAAAGCCTCACCCAGCTATAATGCAGTTGACAGGGTTGAAGTCACATATGAGGACACAGAAATAATTCCCCACAAAGCCCCCACATATTTGGATCTTGTTGCCAAGATCTTGTACATCACTGCAATTCTCATCCCTTAGCCATGAGGCAGGCAATGCTGACCTGGCAGCAACTGTGATTGTGAATATTTTGTTGCCCAATGTTGCTGCTCTACTCCATGGTATATTTCAAGTCAAAGGTGGGCACACACTCTGTATGACTCTGCTACAGCATAGAATCACAGAATCATAGAATGGCCAGGTTGGAAGGGACCCTAAAGATCATCTAGTTCCAACCTCCCCACACTGAGAAGGGATGCCAATCACTAGACCAGGTCACCCAGGGCCACATCCAGCCTGGCCTTGAAAACTGCCAGGGATGNCTCATATCTAGGGTTACTCCTTCCCAAATGCATGACCTTGCATTTTGACTTATTAAACTTCATTTTATTCTCTTGGGCCCACTCTTCAAGTTTGTCCAGATCCCTCTGGATGGCATCCCACCCTTCTGGCGTATCAACCACACCACTCAGCTTCGTGTCATCTGCAAACTTGCTGAGCAGCTGGGTGTGAGTGGGAAGGTGCTTTTGCAGAACCTCACTGACACTAACACAGCTCCTTGAACATGACTTTGCATGCCTCCAGAGTCAGGGTACCTCATCGTAGTACATGCATGCTTTGCAAGCAAAGTACCAGAGACTCTGGCCCAAATCATTAAAAGAGAAGTATGAAAATGATTGCAATATAAACTAGTATCATCCAACATGCTTTTCACTTTTTCATGCAGATCAAAGAGAGGTGTAGGAGTGTGGCTTTCTTGATTTGCTGGTGCAATTTTTTTTTAAATTTATCTGCTTAGGAGAGGTGAAATCTGATTCAAAGATGCATTTGCCATTAGTAGGTGTTTGGCACTGATATTTAAAACAGCTCTTTTCTATCTGTTGCAGGTTTTACCTTTACTTAAGCCTCAAAACCCCAAGATTTACAAGCTAATGAACACTAACTGACAATATGTAGATGATACCCTGTACACCGGCTGCTTGATGTAGATATGTACGGCTTGTGAGTTTATTCTCAAACTGATTGCCCTAAGCCTGGATATCTGCTGAGATACTTTATCATTTTATGAGGGTGAATCCAGAGTGCACTGAGTAATGCATAATAAAATTAGTTTGAGTGGGGGAAAAAAAAAAAAAAAGAGAACAAAAAGATAAGCACAGTAAAATAAGCTCAAATGACTTCACTGTTCAGTAATGACTCCTACCAAAGAACTGCATTGTAGTTTTATCTTTCCAACCAAGATCGTGTTAATGCTCTAAAATTAAATCTCTTGTGAAAGTTATCTGGAATTTCTCAAACATGTTTTAAAGGGGTTTAATTTTTCATCAGAGGTCATGCCTTAAGAATTTGTAGGAATTCCGCCTGGAAAGTAATAATCAGTGGAAACTGGCAGTCAAAGCTAATTTATATTACTCTTCCAGATAAAAATTCCTTCCATCTTAGACCTGCATTTCAAAAAAAGATGATTATCACTCTTGAGAGAATACATCAGTGAAAAAAGAGAAGGAATGACTTGAGATGTCTCTCCTGCATCTTTAGATTTGAGGTTTATGGTGGATTTTTCTTTTTTGTTAGTTTTTTAATAATTCTTCCTTCTGAAATGTGTGAAGGACAGATACAAAAGAGCAGAAAAGGGAGAAGGAGAGGTATGTATAAGAAGACACCAAAGCAAACTTAAGAAATCTGTTGCCAGGTAGTTTTCCAGGAATTTCAGAATAAGTGACTTCTAAGCAACATGACACTTAGATGGAGATGCTGGAGCCTCGTCTTTATTTTGTTCTGCTTGTGGTGCTATACCACGTCTGTCACTACTGTATCTGGCTTCCTGTCAATATTCAGTTTAATAGATTAACTGCTGCAAGAGTGAAAATAAAACCATCTCTCTTTGAGTCAACTTTAAAAAAGTGTCTATTTCAGCATGCTGGTGGGCCAGTTGTCACTCACTGTCTCTCAAGCTCCTCCCGAAACCACCAAGCAGAGACTGAGATCACTGAGATCTCCTGATGCATTTACAGAGTGGACCCTGGACCCATCTGTCCCTGTGTGAGAAAGACATTCAAGGGAGTGTGCACTCGCCAGGTCAGAATAGCAGAGGTGGTATGAAATCAAGATGAGGGCTTCTTTGGTAAAGACTCTTTAGGTGTTTGTCATATGCTTTCACATGTGCATTTTTCATGTGCTGGCCCTGATAGTAGACACCACTTGCCTTCCCATGGACTAAGCTCTGTCAACAGTGGTATTAATCAGATCTGGTGTTTGATGTTAACCATATTCTGCAGTGCTGATCTTCTGCAGGGCAGCCTCTGCATGTTTTGTCATCAGCCTCACAACTGAAGCACTAATCAACTGCCAGTAGCACTGGTTCACATGATCTGCTTGTAGAAAATCATGTTAAACAACCCCACACTAAGGCAGAGTAAGATTGTTTGTGAATTGGATCTCAGTCTGAGATGCTGCCAAATGCTACACATCCCATATGCATATTACAAAACAGTATGGTTTTGATGCTCTCCTGCATAGCTCTGCTAGATTAGATATTTTCCTATTCAAGCACAAAGCAGAATATTTGCAAATATAGGAAGCCTTCTCTTTATTACTAATTCAATCTCTTTTTACTGTAATGTTTCAACAAGTTGTTTAACTTAAATCTGTCAGTGTCACACATGCGTATGTATGTGTATTTATTTTTTCCACTATATTCCAAATCATAATTTTGGTGTAAGGCCATCAGTAACCCCATGTGCTTCAGAGAGTAGGTAATCCTTTAGGAGTGGAAACAGAAGACAGATTTGCTTCCAGTGGTGAGCTCATTCCTAGGTCACCATTGAAAGCAGAGAGAGAGATACGCTCCAAAACAAACAACAGTTTGAACTCGAAAGCATTTTTTCTTTTAGGGTGCCCAGCTTTGCATGAAGAAATTCCTGCAAATTCTCCTTAACTATTCCAAGGGCTATTTCAGTTTCCCAGGTCATTAGTGTGCATTACCAGAAAGCACTGTGACAATTTACTGACTCTGTGATACATTTTGAAAAGGAAGATTTGAAAGAAATACATAACCAGATTCCTGACAGACTCACATCTGAAGCTACTTGGAGGAGAGAACAGGAGGGAAGACATAAAACCAGTTATGAACAATGCAAATAAAGACCTTGACTTCGTGAGCAAGACAAACCTGAGTGAGTGCCAAGCAGTTCAACTTTTCCTGACCTAGAGTTTTGCAGTAATTATTAGCTAGCAGATTACTCTGTAGATTTGCATATGTATACTCTTAGCAAATAGCATATAGTTTCAGGTAGGCTGCATAGAACTGATTAATGAAAACTGCAAATTGGTTACCCTTAAATAAAGCAAGAAAAAACGCTTGTGAAGGTTACATGTGATAAGTACCACTTTGTGTAGTACCAGGTGAGGACTTTCCAGTGAGACTCCTTACTAGACTGAGGAATTGCTGTGGCAGAAGAAATCCTAGACATAAAAAAAATAGGCTATTTTCCAATGACTTGACTTTCATTTAAAGGGGTATCTGTCTTTTGAAATCCAGGTCAGTCACTGGTAAGATGCAGGTTGCCCTTGATGTTAAGGCAGATAGCTGACAATTAGAAACAGCAGGAGAAAAACCCTCTGGCAGAGTGAAATACTTGGTTTATGGAGAAACAGAACAAATAGTTGATGCAGTCAAATATCCCCAGTGGAGGACTCCAATGTAGAAAATAGATGGACTCATCTGCAATGACCAGCCAAACCCATCTTTGTTAAGGGGAGTTAACATGTTCAACATCTTCATTGATGATCTGGATGAGGGGATCGAGTCTACCATCAGTAAATTTGCGGATGACACCAAGTTGGGAGGCAGTGTCCATCTCCTGGAAGGAAGGAAGGTTCTGCAGAGGAACCTGGACAGGCAAGGTGAATGGGCAATGACCAATGGTATGAAATTCAACCAGGCCAAGTGCAGAGTCTTACACTTCGGCCACAACAACCCCATGCAGCGCTCCAGGCTGGGAGATGAGTGGCTGGAGAATGGCTCAGCGGAGAGGGACCTAGGAGTATTGGTTGACAGCCGGCTGAACATGAGCCAGCAGTGTGCTCAGGCAGCACGGAAGGCCAATGGCATCTTGGCCTGGATCAAGAATAGTGTGACCAGCAGGTCTAGAATGTGATTCTCCCCCTGTACTCTGCACTGGTGAGGCCTCACCTTGAGTACTGTGTCCAGTTCTGGGCCCCTCACTTCAAGAAGGATGTTGAGGTGCTGGAGAGGGTCCAGAGGAGAGCAACGAGACTGGTGAAGGGGCTGGAGGGGAAGCCATATAGGGAAAGGCTGAGGGAACTGGGACTGTTCAGCCTGAAGAAGAGGAGACTCGGGGGGACCTTATCGCCCTCTACAACTACCTGAAGGGAAGTTGTAGTCAGGTAGGGGTTGGGCTCTTCTCCATGGCAGCTAGTGACAGGACAAGAGGCCATGGCTTGAAGTTGCAGCAGGGGAGGGTTAGACTGGACATTAGGAAGCACTTCCTCACGCAGAGGGTGATTGGGCTCTGGAATAGGCTGCCCAGGGAGGTGGTGGAGTCACCGTCCCTGGAGGTGTTTAAGAAAAGATTGGATGTGGCACTGAGTGGCATGGTTTAGATGTTGTGGTGTATTGGGTCATAGGCTGGACTTGATGATCCTGGGGGTCTTTTCCAGTCTTGGTGATTCTGTGATTCTGTGATTAGGCAGGAAATGGGATTCACCCCTAGAAAGGACATAGACAGTGACACAGTAGAATGATGGTCCTTTCTCTGAAGGGACAGAGGATGAGAAGGAATTGACAGACCTATTAATTGAGTAAAAGGATTTCCACTTTTACATTTAGGTGTTTGAAATTTAGGGCATTGCTGCTGTTGGGAAATAGGCAGTCTCTAATTTTTCCTTGGACTTGGATGCAAATTTTGGGTGAGGTGTTTTCAAAAAAATGCAGAGATTCAATATGACAATGTTCCACAAATTTGTCATGGCTTTATGAAATTGGTCCTGCTGAGGTTTTTTTGTTTGCTTGTTGTTTTTTTTCTCCAAGTTGATATATTTATTTCCACATTTTTGAATGAACACATTTTAGTATTTGATAAGAAAAGTTGTTTTTAATTTAAAATTTCACTTTTAATAAAATGAAAAAATTCAAACTTTGAAACAATGGAAAAAGACCGATGAACAAGAAAAATTATTCATATGCTGGTTTCAGAGACCTTACTCTCATGTTACCCCCTGAGTCATGCTCAGATTTGTCCTGCTTAAACAAAAGTATGCTTATGTGGTTGAAAGCTGGGTCCACTGGGGGCCTCTTTCCTCCCTCCCAAATGGAGGCACAGGAAACTTGTCTTAAATGTATTTCCTCCCATCCATCCATCTGCCATAGAGACAATAGGTGGCCTCAATCCAACTCATCCAGTGATCTGCTCTCAAAGGTCCTTTAAAATATGCTGTCAAATAAACAGATTATTTAACTCCTGATAATCAAATCAAATAACCCATAACTATCTCAAAAATATTTAAAGATCACGCAGTGATTTCTTCATTCCCAGCTCTCTAACTATACCTACCATCTGTAGCTAGGCCTTGGTAACAATCATTTCTTATTCTCTTTATATGAATAATTTCAGTGATGAAGATTATTTTACAAAAATAATACAGCTATGGGGAAGAAATAAACCTTAAAGATTGACATGCATTAAATTTAATGGGCAAGCCAAAGCTGCTGGAAACAAAAGGGAGAGCAGAAGGTATCTCTACCTGCCTACCCCTATTGGAGCTCAGAGACAGTCATAATCTCAAAGGTATTAGAGGACATCTGGTGAGACCATCCAGACACTCTTCCTGCAAAGGATGGCTTTGCAAGTAATTGGCTTGTGACTCCTAGACTCATAGTATGGCTGTATGGCTAGGCTTCGCGAATGAAGATCCAGGGAGGGCTCCACCCACGCTCCTCATCAGCGCCTTTTCCAAGCATACTGATAAAAAGAGGATAGCAGATAACACCCTCGAGCCTGCACAAGGGATTTTTTTTTAGGTGAGACACAGCATGCGCAGAGCTGGACCCACCCTTTAGTCCTAAGGTTCATCTGCCAGGGCCTAGCAAGCTTGGATGCTGGCAGCGAGATCCTTAGGACATAGGTTTTATTAGAGTGTCCTTCTCTTAGATGGAAGGCCTCACAGGGCTAAACGAGCTCCATCTGCCTGGGTTTGGAATCAGAGTTGTCCTTCTCCTAGGATGACTGCCAGAAGGCTAATGAGCTCATCCTACCCATCCAAGGATTCTAGGAACATGGGTATCACTCCCCACACTTTCCCGTGGGCAATGAGTTTAATGCTCCCTCTGCTGTTGGCACAGTTATGGCACCAGGGGCCACAGAAGACCCCAAGTGATTTTCAGACTGTGAGACTCATAGTACAGACACTCTAAACAGCTGAGAAGAGAATAGCTGGGAAGGAGAGACACATGCCACTGGCGTCATGGCAGTCTACTCTTCCCTGAATGACCTGCCATCCTGTCTTTGCCCTTTATTCTTTAGGGGGTTCTTTGCCATTGTGGTTCTCCTCATTACTTCCAGTTTGCATTTTTTAATTTTTTTTTTTACCCCTCAATTTAAAGTGCAGTCAGTCTCCTTTGATTCATTCTGATCACAGGAGCAAAACCTCATCGTAACAGGAGTGACGAAAGACAGTTTGAATTTCCCAGTATACAGTAACTGGGTGGGTTTAGTACTAGTTGCCATTCTAAGACCTTAAAGGAAAAGTCCAGTGATGACTAGTGATCTTTGGAGCTTCTTTGTAGACCCTGCAATCATGGGCTTGGGACCTAGGCTTCAACCTGAGCTCTCACTGCCCATGCTGCCTTATGTATGATCTGTACCCTGGTGGTTCCTCAGGTAGGCAAATACAACTGCAGTTTTGGGGCTATATTGGAAGAGATTTGCACTTCCACAAGTTTTGAATTATCATCTAGGGGATTTAGCAAGTTTGGTATAGCTAACAAACAGTACAGACAGGATCTTGGTGAGCCTTCAAAATCCCATTAGAAGTCTCTTTGGGTGGTTCCAGAGAAGACAGGATGCTTTTTACTTTTTATATCCTCCTTTCTTTATTCTCTGCCCTGACTACTGCAAAAACACACCAAACTCTTAATTCTTCCTTCTTGTGCTGGCCCCTCGCTCTCCAGAGTAACTTTGACATTTGTGCCTGCCTTTTGGCAGAAAGCTGGAGTCAGCTGAACAACCTGTGTTCTGCATTGATTTACTACCAAAGTGCTCTCAGCATGGTCTCCACTCAGGATGAGGGGAGAGATGCTCACCCTGGAACCTCTGGCCAAGGGTTTTTATGGGTGGTATAATCCAGTCACAAATCCTGATTTATGGAAAAGAACTGAGCTGAGATGACCAAATTACAGCTCCTACCACATATCCCAACTTCTGCTTTCAGGCAGGAACTTTTAGGCCTTGATTTGTACTTCCTGAAAGTGGAAACATTTCCTTGTGGGGGAATGGGAGAGGAAGAGAGGACTTTTTTCTACTATATTAACATTTGTTCAAAGAGAGCAGTATGATGAAGAGAAGTCACTACAGTTCAATTCTGTGTTTTTTCTGTCCTTAATCAGTTCCCACCAGCCTGTACTTTTCATTCCTCATTTCTGCCTGCTCTTGAACTGTTACTGGGTGCATCAGAAGGTGATCAGGTTTTCCTTTGTAATTACATCTTAATGCACAGTGGTGTTTATACTGTTCCATAGTGACCAACAACACTCTGAATCTAATGCTGAAAATTTTTATAAAAAACACCTGAACACATCTCTATAGTTATGGCATTGAAATGATAAAAAGGTGATGGCTATGTTCCAGTTTCCTTCTGGTTACTGGTGATGCTTAAGGGGAGTCAGATCCTGTTTTAACAGTTTCTGAAACCTCAGATTGTTTTCAACATTGTTCCTGTCTAGGTTCAGGATGACAAATGCCATTATAGCATTTTAAAATTCATATTTTAGACAAGTGAAGCTACTAAAAAATTATAACAGTAGCCCTGGCAGGCTACAAACCTCTCTAGAGAGGTTGTCTGGGTGACAAATAGGTGCCTCTGTGCCTCTCAGTGAGGAGTCTCCACCTACTAACACCCTCCTGGGTTTTTTTATAGCTGAGGTTGTAATCCATCTAGAAGATACTGGGATACAATCAGTAGACCTTTCAGACAGAACTTCTTCTTGCCTGTTTTTTGTCTGACTCTCTGGGTCCAGGGCCTCATATCTATTATTTAAGGGCACGTGGGAAGTGAGAAGGATTGGGGGGGTAGAGGAGGGGTTTACACCTCTCCGGTGAGGGACCTGTTTCCACTCTCCCCCATCTACCAGATCCATTCCATCCACATGATGGCAGGAGGGGCAGGGCTTCACCACCTCCTGCTGGACTTCTATTGTAGTGGAAAGGGTGTGACTCCACCAGTCTATTTCCTTTTCACATTCCTTAATACTTCTTGGCCTCTCAATCTCCTCCTTGAGCTCTGCCACCAAGCAAATCAAGTCATTCAGCTGCTCACATCATACACAGGTGTCTCTTACCCTATCTTCTGGAACTAACACCAGGCTCAAACATTCTGTACAGCCATTAATCTGAATAATCTGCATTCTTCTTGGGGGGTTCAGTCTAAAGTGCATCAGAGAAAGGTGGGGATACCAGCATAGAAGCTGCAATTGCCACAAGGGCTCAAACAGGAAATCATGACCCTAAACCACATAAAATTAGGAAGCTTAGATGCAGACCAAAGTTGTTCAGTCTGGTTCTGGAAAAAAAAAAATGGCAATCACAAAAAAGCAAAAGGGGTTGTTTCAAAGTATCTTGCTGCCACATGCATATGCCAACAGGTAAATTACTTTAAAGTAACATGGTCATGCTTAGGAGAGCATAAAGGTAATAAAAGATAGAAAACTCTGCCAATCTGTCCCACTGGTGTCTTAAGCTGTCAACAGGTATTCCACAAATACAAACCGTATGGATACTGTATTTTATGTATTGCCTTTAGCTGTCTAAGAGAAAAGTGAAATCACAGCAAGACTCCCCATCATGAATGAAGGGTATTGAAGCAGCCTGCATGTGCCTTGGCTGTGCCACATGACATCACAGGATAGCTCAAGACAGATTTCATGTTGACATAAACCACTGTTTAATTTCAAGAGTATAGGTATCAAACAGCTCTAAGACTTGCTTCATTGATGTTAAAAGAAATGTTTACTTTTTCAAGCAGTTACTTAACTTCCCAATTACCCAGAGAAATGACCTCACTGTAGCACATAAATGTGCATTGGAGACTCTGTATGTAAGCTATTAAAAATTATGGCTTTTAAAAATAGATATGCAACAGGATTGAGATAGTTGAGCCCTAGACATACGCAGTATGAGTAAAGGAGTAAGCAGTGAGAGTAAAGGAATCCTTTCTACTGTCATTACTACCCAAGCCCCACTGAACTTCTACAAAAACCTCTTCCAAAGTGCTTATAATGGTATCTACTTTATTTGCAGGTAACCAACTAGATGGGATGACGAAGATCAAGCTTTCACACTGTATGAAAAACAAGTCTTCCAACTTCCTCCTACAGTTCCTACTATCTGCTTTTGTGCTAGCACTTTGCTCTGTGTTACTTTACCATCATATAGACAAGGATGTGGGATGGGACCTTATTTGATTAAAAAACTCTGAGCTATTGCACCTCTCAGCCTCTAACCTGAACATAAAGAGATAACCTGGATCTTTCGTTAATTCAATTTACCTTTAAAACTTCTTGTAGGTGGTGTTTAGTCATTCCTCACTGCAGGTTTAGTAGGAAGACAGCAGCTGCAATATTCTCTAGGAAAAAGGTTTTTTGGTGTCTCATACATAGTTTGAAAGGCTTAACAAAGCTTCTGCATTTACCATCAACACAAGCATGATTTCCAAGTATTTTTCTGAGATGAGTGGCTAATATAAAGCTAAGTAAATACCTGCCTAAAATAAAAGGAACCCATCTGTGTGTAAGCTGTTGTAAGGTCAGGAAGATGGCAGACATTTCCTACAAATTATTTTGTCCTTGCAATCCTCCATCCTTCACTCAGATGTGTAGTTCCTTGTAAAACCTGCCAATTATATCTGTGCAAATTAAGAAAGAGCAGGCAAGGGCTGGAAGATAACCAGAGATGCCAGCTACAAACTGTTTCTCATGCTCAGCCACAAAGGTACATGCATGTGCAATACACGCGTGAATAAGACAGGTTATGCATCATACTAAATAGCTATAGGATTCAGATCAGTCCTATAGGCATTCATTCTTCCACGAGACATTGCATATATTTTCCCAGAGAAAATAATACAGTGGAGACTGAAGGGAAAAACTCATGGGTGCCACTGAAAAGCATGATGCAAAACACAAGCTTTCCCCACTGTCACCTTCTTAATGACTCACTGTAAAATAGTAAAAGGAAAAATTATCATCAAAAGAATTCTGCATCCAAGGTTTTGAGAGATCTGGTTAATATGCACAGTTGTCCCAATAAATCGTTAAATGTGTTTGCAGTGAATACATAAATCACTGTGTGAGGCACTGAAATAACTGGCACTACTGTTTTGGCTCACTTACCAGTTTTACATCAGGGACTTATTTTCTAGTTTTTTCCTCTGAGTTGCTGTAATCCTGTGCTGCAGTTGAATCTAAACTTAATGGCATGCACGACAAATACATTCCCTCACTGAGATTATGCAAGCACTGTAAAATGAAAACAGTGGAAGACATTGAAGTGGTTCACACTGTGACCTTTTATAAACCAAGAAGAGGAAAAACAGCAGAACAGTAAAATTTGTCAGATTTATCTGCTCCTTTTGGCTTAATAACAGAGACCGTGTTTGCTTGTGTTGTGAGGACATGTATGGCACAGGAAAAAGCCTACCTGAGCAGAAAAGAAATTGCAGCTCAGAGCCTTCTTTCATCCACTCATAGATGCAACCCAACTGTGTAAGTTTTTCAGAATCTTACATCTGAAGTGATGACCCTTATGTAAAAGGAGTCACTGGAGTGAGCAGATGACAAGTTGCAAAGTAAGCAACATGTTTGGAGCCAAAAGACTCATCCAACAGCAACCCTGTCTGTCACAGCTTTTGTTATTGCTTGATCTTATGCCATGTAAAACCCACAAATCTTCAGAAAGCAAAATAGCTATGAATGCCAGAAGGGACATTAGCATCTCTCAGTCTCTTCCAAATCTAAACAGTGACAAATCAAAAGCTGATCTTACAAAGTGCTCTTATCAAGCGTTTAAAAACAGCCAGGATCCTATAACACAAGGTTATCTGCTTTTAGTTGATTTTGGTTCTTGTATTAATGACAAATGCACTGAGCAGGACAGAGAAAAGATGGACTTGTCCAGAAGACTTGGGTTTTGATCTGGAATCTGCCTCCTGGCTTCCTGCACAACAGAGGCTCCACAATGAGCACCATGGAGCACCAATTACTATGTCTCTAGTTGTTTATGCATCTGGCCAAGTTAGACCATTTTACTGGGCAGACAATCTTTCTGGTAAATTTTAAAGTAAAGCTAATGCAAAGTGACAAGTCTTTGATTGCTATTCAGGTGATATATTAGCAAAAGGCTAGTTCTTCACATTTCTTGCTTTCCGTAATTGTGCTTCAGCTGAGGGAAACAAAACAAGTCAGTAGTTAGTATCACTTTAGCTTTTCATAACACTAATTTTTTGCAAGCNCTCTTCACATTTCTTGCTTTCCGTAATACTAACAAGTCAATAGTTAGTATCACCTTAGCTTTTCATAACACTAATTTTTTGCAAGCTCTGTTTTCCAAAACATCCTATATGACAACTCTATGCTCATGATTGTTAAAGTGCAAAATGATATCTATTAAGTGACTGAAAAAGTATAAACCAAAGTTTATATACATTTAGTATACATACATACACAAATACACTTGCAGTGCATATTAAGAAACATCGTAGTCATTCTCTGATTTGCAATGGAAATTACTTTTTGATGATATTTGCTTCTGAAAAACAGGAGCTAAAAGTACTAAGCTCTTATGGCTGTAACTGGATTCCTCACTTTCAGACTCTACAATAGTTCTGATTTTATTTTCCAAAGGAAAACTAAATCACTAAGCATAAGTAAGTAACTGGAAATCTATCTCTCAGTTGGTCATATAGATATATAGCTGTTTCTCAAACCCTCAGTCTTCATACTTAATGTTTTTCTTTCTTCTATATTGATGCCATCTCTGATAAAATGAATTCAGATTCATTAAAAAAATGAGGTTAGAAGATACCTCAGAAAGTCACCTGCTCCAGCCTGCTCAGAGCAATGCCAGCTTCAAAATATTCAAAGTGAGTTTAGATTCAGTTGAAGTTCAAAAACCTCCAAGGTGGGACTTTTCATAGTGTTTAGCCACTCTCATGATGACAAACAAATTCCTCACATGTAAACACTATTTCCCTTGTTACAACTTGTGATCATCACCTCTTGTCCCTTTGCCAAGACGTCCTTCTAAACCCATCTCCTCCAAAAGCACTTCCACAGTGGAAGAGAACAACTGGATCCCCTCAACCACCCCTAGCCTTCTCCAGACTAAGCAAACTCTATTCTCAGCAACTCTGTCCTAGTTTGGGCTAGAGCAGAATAGATTCTGCTAAGGTGGTATTGCTTCTAGCCAAGGCTCCTCTAAAAGTGACTGCATTTCTCTGAAAGCTGGCAGTATGTTTTCAAAACAGTGCCAGCCTCTAGCAGCTTAGGCCTAAATGTTTGGGTTACAGCTAAGGATTGGAATGTAAGCCCTTTGTGATTCCACTGGGAAGTGAGGGGGGTGCAGTGTGAGATCCTTCCTATAGGGAAGGAACAGGCAAGACAGGTGACCCCAAACTGACCGAGTATTCCATTTCATACATGTCATGCTCAGTATAAATTTAAGGACCAGTTCCCTCTGTGCCCTCTTCTTCACTTCCCTTGCAATTCTGCTTTGGGCCCATCTTTGCTGCTTCTCACTTCAGACTCCAGGCTCCAAGTTCCAGCTTCCCCCTCCTGCGAGTTCGACTACAGTAACATAGTGACCGGAAGGGAGAGTGGGAGGTTCGGATCTTGGTGCTGGCTCTTTATCTATATTTATATATATATTTGTCTGCTGTTACTGCTTTTCATTAAAGTAGTTATTTTGCCTTTTCCAATCCACAAGTCTCATTATTTCACTCAAACCATAACAAACTCCTGGCAGCTCTTATGCTCTAACTTCCTATCCATTGTGTTGGGTCTCCTCTGGACTTGCTCCAATTTATCACTACCTTTAGTGGGGGCTCAACACTACACAGAGTTTTCCAGATATAGCTACTGCAATTCACCTACAAAGTCAACTGGAATAGCTCAGCTCCTCAGTGAAAGCTAAAGAACTGACTTTTCCTGCAGCAGATTATGGAGCTTGCATACGCTTCCATTCAGTAGAGAGCTACGGGTACTGTAACTTCTGTCANGGTTTGGATCTTGGTGCTGGCTCTTTATCTATATTTATATATATATTTGTCTGCTGTTACTGCTTTTCATTAAAGTAGTTATTTTGCCTTTTCCAATCCACAAGTCTCATTATTTCACTCAAACCATAACAAACTCCTGGCAGCTCTTATGCTCTAACTTCCTATCCATTGTGTTGGGTCTCCTCTGGACTTGCTCCAATTTATCACTACCTTTAGTGGGGGCTCAACACTACACAGAGTTTTCCAGATTTAGCTACTGCAATTCACCTACAAAGTCAACTGGAATAGCTCAGCTCCTCAGTGAAAGCTGAAGAACTGACTTTTCCTGCAGCAGATTATGGAGCTTGCATACGCTTCCATTCAGTAGAGAGCTACGGGTACTGTAACTTCTGTCAAATTATAGGTACAATCTTCAGCTACATCCGGGTAAGGGTATTTATCTCTTGTCTAGATCTAAAATCCTTTTAGAAAGATCTGTGTTTTGGAGATGCTTTATGCTGAAATCCACTTATTTTGCACTAGGGAAAGGAGGAAAATAAGGAAAAGCAGAGTTACCCTGTTTCTCAGTTGCTCACTGTCATTACTTAATTCCCCCATAAACGCACAAAGTTTTCCAGTTGACTGGGAAAGTTTTTCACTACAACAGACTGCAGGGATTGCTGGCTTTGCTTCTACATCCAGGAAAAGGCAAGTGCAGAAATGGTGTGGACATAGGTAAAGCCTTTAGCAGGAATGTTGATCCATCCTAAGCCAATTCACTATTCAGAAATGATTCTCAGTCACCCAGGGGACGTAGTGATCACTTCTTTCTATGACCTTAAAGCTAATTTTCAGGCACCTGTCTCCCATTATCTTGTGTTGAAATCATTTCCGTTATGGCCCAAAGAAATCTACCTACTGTCCATGAAGAACTCCAGAAAGAGCAAGCACATCCATGTGCCCCAGCCTGAGCTGTCATAAGGCTGAAGGCAAAACTGCCCAGACAAGGCAGCTAAATGCAAACCAGCTAGGAATATATCATAGCCTCAGTTGCTCATGCCAGGAACTGCCACAGATAGTAACAACAATAAAATGCCATCTTCAAGAAGAGAACCAAAACAGAAGAGCAAAGGTATGTTATTTGCTTATGCCCTGGTTCCATAATTCATAACAGGAATATCATGGCAGCTGACTGGGTGGCATTGCAACTCTTGTCCTCAAGGACTCAAGTAGCTAAACAGATCATTTGCACTGAAGTAATTTAGAAAAGGGCTATAAATAACGGGCATGTTGATCTCTGGCTTCCTGTAGCCTGCACCAGTACGAGAAATGACTCTAGGAATAATTCCAGAAACAGCCCTATCCACTTGCTTCCTTCCATTCTGCCTTTTGCTTTCACATCCACATTCAGATAAAATTGCTCCTGTTGGAATACCCTAGCACATTGCAAAGCTATGAAAAGCACATTGATGCTTTACTTCTCCTGCCTTAGGAAAGGAAAACAATCTTGATATTCTCTTGTTAGAGCGCCTTTCCATCCACTTTGTCAATGGGTTTGGATGGAGTTAGGAAGATTTCTGTTCTGCTGAACAACATTGTAGGAACTTGTATCACTTCACGTTTTGCGAGCCCTCTAACACTCCTTCCAGATCCATTTGCTGTAAATGTCTTCTATAAATTTGCACTGTAACTTTCCTCAAGCCAGCACTACATTTCCTAGCACCCTCTGCCCCAGTAAACATCACCTAGTTTGAGCATCTCCACTGGTAAATCCACCGACTGCATGACGCAAACTGCCTAGTCAATAGGAAAAAGTCCAGTGGCAACACAGGCAATCAGGAAACACTGGACAGATCCAGCAGAAATTACTGGGGGAAAATCAAATGCTTGTACGGAAAGTGTTGTAGTTTAGTTTTATTCCAGGTCTAAAAGTGGAAAGACTTAAAAACTTCATCCTACTTTACAGCGGTGCCATTCAGGGTCTGCCAATGTTTCCATTATGAACTGCAATTTTCAGGGGTTTATAACTCAGCCATAAAAATCTGCTTTGGGATGAAACTAGAAATAAAAGCTCTCCACCCAAAAACTAATTCTCCTCCCCCCATTTTATTAAGGAGTTAAATCGGATTTGCTTATTTTTAAGCCAGCTCAGTTAAAAAAAGAAAAAGTTTTTTGTCCCTTTTTGTACTATTACAAAATACAGATTAATTTAGAAGAATCTGGGGTTATAGCAAATGACAGACCAAATACATGGCAGTATCATAATGCTGCAAGAGGGCAAAGGTCCTTTTGTTTTGCGTTAAAAACATGAACATGATTCCTAAAAGACAGGCAGTAGTTACTCCATGCAACTTTGCAATTGCAAGGTCTCATCCAGAGTACTCTACCCAATCTAGGCATCACATATTAAAAAGGAGTAAACCACAGAAGAAATAAAAATTATACAGACCTATAAAACATGACATAAGACTGAAAATCTTAGCTTTCATCTAGGAACAGAATATCAAGGGATATGTGGCAACAGTTACCTAATGTGAGGAAAAAAAGAAAAAAAGGAGGATGGTGATCAGATGCTTTCAAGGTTCACTTCATAAAGAGTAAAAAAAAAAAATAAAAAAGAGTTTATCTGTAGGAATGAAGTTTTAAGTTACAGGACTGCAACTCCACAAGGCAGTGAAGTCATGCAGTAGGATCACTCTCATCTTGACCCAGTCTTAGAAAATATTTCTCTTGAGGCTGGTGGTGAAACATAGCACTCAAATACAGTTTACTCAAAGATAGCACTCAGCAATGTACCCTGAAGTTGTATGACCAGCTTAAAAAACTTTACATTATCTTTTTTACTCATATCATCTGTGGGTTTTCTTTTTTTTTTTCCCTTTGCTTTGATTTCTCAAATTTTAGAGCATATTTTCAGTTTCTCTGCAATTCAGAATAAAAATGTGATAAGCTATTTAGCAAAAATTCTTGCAACAAAATGACAAGAGTTTTAGCTCTGCATTTATTCCATCATGCAGTTGGTTGATCTTCCACATTTTGTTTAGGACAGAGAAAATAGACATAGCAGTTTCTCTTTTTACAGTGTGACTTTTGCTTCACTTCACTAAACTAACAATTTCAAGTGTCTTTTAGCTATCAATCTTCTAACCTTTACCTAAAGAGTTATCCCCTAAAAAACTAAAGCATCAGTCTTATCTACATCAGTTATTCAAACTGTTATTAGTTTGAACAGAATTTAGGAACCAATTTTTTCAGTCTTTTGGAAAAGAATTAGGAGTTTCTTCTGAGATTATTAGCAAGAAATACTTGCTGGCTCCTAGTCGTTTTTGTGGCAGCTTACCACAAAAACTGGGAGCTAATGGTAATTTCAATAAAGTGTAAAAACAATGATCTATAATTTAGAAGATTATGAGGCTGTGTTTTACATTTGGCTGAGGAATCAGCTGCCAAAGCATTTTATTTTATGCACATTACGTAAATTTAATATTTTGCTGCTTCTTTCCTAAAGAGAAGCTTATCTCCAAGTGGTGGCTAGGGAACAGATCATAACCTTCTGCCTCTCAAAGGCTTCTGACATTTTCTGCTCCCTTTTTGACCTCTCTAAGTATTGTGTCTTCTCTGAACTGAGGTTAAGGCCCACAGGTTCTTTCCTCTGAATGTTATCCACCATTTCTGCTGCCCTCCCTCACCCTTTCCAACTACATCTCATTGGATTGCCTCATGCTTGTACCTCTGATATCTGTTTCAAAGGTTTTGACTGTCAACTTCAAACACTATCATGGCTCACTGTACTATACATTGCTTTTGATCCTGAATAAATAAATATCTATATATATAAAAATCAAAACCCCCAAACAAACAAAATTGCATACAATTTTTCTTCACAGAAAGTTAAATCCTCTTGGAACACACTTCTCTTCCATGCAACTGCTACGACAGCACCTCACTCAGTACACCTCGGGCTACAACAACACTAGATCCAAGAACACTCAAGACCTACATATTTTGTCTCTACATTTGTCTTGTGCAAGTAAAGCCCAGCTTACTGCTGATTGACTGGGTAAGACCATAACCTACTCACAGCCAAACAACCTAACAGCTCATGTTACTCTGATGCTGACTGGACACATGATACCCTTGTGATCCTGCCCCTTCTACAGTTCCACTCTTGAGTCCAAACCACCACTTGTACCAATGGATACCATGGAGAGAATTGAGTTCCAGTCTGAAAATACCTTGGGAAGGGACTAGATAATTCTTCCCAGAAAGGACCAAACAGAACACCATCTATTTCAGGGTGAAGTCAACCAAATCAGCTTAAGTGATCTGTGATGGTACAGACTACACTGAAAGTTTGTGCTTGCCTTTGAAACAGTTCAGGAGTTGACTGCCACTAGAAATGGCCTAAGCCACCAGCCAAAATTTTCTTGTAGAAATATGAGCCTAAGCATAAGGCCGTGGACAGACTCGGTGCACTCACCTGCTAAAAAAAGTACACTAAGTCTCTGTGTCAGCAAATGGGATGAATGAGCTTGGATTTACATAGTGAAGTAACAGAACTGCAAAGATTCCCTTGTTCTTGGTCCTGCTCTGGATGGTGCCCCACAGAGTACACTGCTGCTCTACACACACTGCTCCATGCTGTACCAAAAGAGGACAACACACAAGACTCAATCCCCCTAGAGTGCTTCCTCTCATTATCCCCCACACACCAACATTTTAACAAAACAGACAGCAGATCATACCAGCTGAACAGAATTCTCATTTTTCAGTCTGGCACTTGAAGTTACATCAAGAGATGTAACAAAATTCACCAGGGTGGGTGGCAGTGTCGATCTGCTTGAGGAAAGGGAGGCTTTACAGAGGGATCTGGATAGGCTGGATCGCTGGGCCAAGGCCAATTCCATGAAGTTCAATCAGGCCAAATGCCGGGTGCTGCACCTTAGCCATAATAACCCCCAGCAGCGCTACAGGCTTGGGGAGGAGTGGCTGGAGAGCTGCCAGGCAGAGAGGGACCTAGGGGNGAACAGGCTGCCCAGGGAGGTGGTTGAGTCCCCATCCCAGGAGGTGTTTAAGAGACGGGTAGATGTTGCGTTGGGGAGCATCATTTAGCAGGTTGATAGGGCTAGGACAAAGGCTGGACTTCATGATCTTCAAGGTCTCTTCCAGCTCTAACTGTTCTATGATTCTATGAAAATGAAGCAATACTATTATAAGCAGTCCTTGGGTGGGTTACAAGTCAATCTGCTGATGACTGACTAAGTTTAATCACCTTTAAAGCTCTGTAACCTCCCTGAAATAGCCCAAAATGTTATGAAACGAAATTTGTGTGCAGAAAGCAAGGAAAACAGACCTTTTAATTTACCAGACTTACAACTATGATTATGACAATAATGGTGGGTCAGAATGTTCCCATTGCATCAGTAGATCTATAATTAGCCCCTAATGCTGTTTTTGAGGGAGTAAGAACATCTTCCAGCTTGCCATTGGTTGTTGTATTAATTGCTAAGCTACTGCTCCCTCTCTAACTCTCAGCATCATGCCACCATTTCACCTACATTCTCTCAAGGCTTAAAAAAACCCAACCCAAAATACTGCACTGCTGAACTGCCCCTTTGACATCCTCTCCTACTTGATGTACTGTCCAGGAGAAGCAGCTCCTCAATTGCCACAAAGTGAAACCCCCGCAGCTCTATTCATGTCAGGTCCTCAGCTGATGCTTATTGGCATGGTTTGACTGGTCCCAAAGGAGCTATACCAGCTTACAGAAGGAACTGGCACAGACAACTCTACTCTACTCCATATAGCATTAACAGGTCTTCCTAATTATTTACTGAAAGAACGTTTTATTTTCCTGCTGCTTTTTAAAGCCAAGTCCCTCCAAGGTGGTCTCAATCCAGTGCCTGGAGCTGGGTGTTAAGCTATTTTTGAATGCCTGCAAGTTTTGTGTGCCACTGTCAAGTAACCTTAGCAGGTTTGGCTGGCCTGCCAGCAGCTAAGCCTGATCAAAGCTCTTAATATAACCCTGGGCACAAATCTGGGAACACAATTTGTGCCATGTAATTGTCTCAGTAAACCAAAATATAATTTTGACTGCAAGAGGCATCAGTGCCTGCAGATATTATACATGTAAATCATTATAACACACTCATAGTTACAGCACTGGAGGGAATTTGACAAAGTAAAGTGAGGCCCATCCTTCTTAGCACCACTTCAGCATTTGATTAAGTACAAAGGGAAGGTTTTAAAGAAATTGCAGGGAGTAAAATTTAAACAACATGAGGTAATTACAGTACAGTAATTTTGCAAAGCTCACCTTAATGCACAGGCTACTATGAAGGAACACTCCATATTGAACTTTCTGACACTTGTATGTTTCACTACAACGGAATGACACTGATTTCAAATACTACTATACATAGCAAGCAATGTAAGTATGCACAGAAGAGTTTGGTAGACAAGGATCAACGCTATTACTTTCAGCTGCAAGTGCAATGTAACCTATATTGTTGGCCTATTAAAGTCTGTGGTTAAAAATGTGATGGCTGAAGTCACATTCTCAATTCTGCTTCCTGTCAAAGAACAAAGAATGGCACAACTAAGTTAAAAAAAAAAGAAGGAGGCTCAGAGGAGACCTCATCGCTGTCTGTAACTACCTGAAGGGAAGTTCTAGCCAGGTGGGAGCTGGTCTCTTCTCTCAGGCACTCAGCAATAGGACAAGGGGGCACGGGCTCAAGCTCTGCTGGGGGAAATTTAGGTTGGAGATCAGAAAAATGTTCTTTACAAAGAGAGTAATCAGGCATTGGAATGGCCTGCCCGGGGAGCTGGTGGATTCACCATCCCTGGAGATTTTTAAACGAAGATTGGATGTGGCACTGAGTGCCATGATCTAGTAAATGGATTAGGGTTGACAGAGGGTTGGACTTGATGATCTCAGAGGTCTTTCCAGCCCGATCGATTCTGTGATTCTGTGATTTTCTGATTTTCTTTCCCACAAATACATGCTTTCCTGTAGTAATATAGTCCCTGTAAAAAGGCAGGGACAAAAATACTTTCTTGTATTTCCCTGTCTTCCATTTATCTCCCCTTTTCTCCTTTTGTCCATTTCCCCTGGTAAGAAGGAAGGAGAGAAGAAGCAGAGACAAAAATCTTCAAATGCATGAAAAACCTTTAAGGCTTTTGACAATAGAACTCTTTTCCAGGCTGAAAAGAAGGGGAGGGAGAAGAAAAGCTGTAGTCAAGCAAATGTTTTCTGAAAAATAACTAACAAAACAGAAATTGTTGCATTGTATTCCTTCCCCTACCCCTCTTCCCTCCCACTCTTTGTTGCATTTCAAAACTTCATACAATGAGAGGAGCCAGGCTGCAGTCTGGAAGGGAATTCAGCACAAGTTATTGGTGGATGATTTCAACATAGCCACAAGGGGAATGAATTTAAAGATCCATATGTTTGGTTGGCACCAAATCAGGTTCCATTATGTAATATGGTATTCAGCTACACAACAAATTTACTTACCATACATTTCACATGAGAACTAATTTGTTTGATAGGAATATCACTAATGTTTATATTGGTTTACTGTAATGAAAACAGTATTTTCCAAACTAGGAACAAATACATACCAGTAGTTTTACAGTGGCTTAACTAAAGTACTGGTAGTGCTTCAAGAAGGGAATTTATACAATATGTTTGTTCCTTAGCACCGCTCATGCCAAATGTAGTAAGTGGTTTGTGTTACAAAGATGGAACTTGCTTGTAACAGGAAAACAGTCCTAAGTTTCCACATGGGCCATGGGGAGAGCTGCTGAGGTGAGCAGGACTACATACAATTCCAGGCTTGAAAGTCTGCTGTGTCTGAAAATGACTTCATAAAAACCAGTGTATGTCCAGTTCTGGTGGAGGGGAGCACAACATGAAGCTCTCCTTTTTACAACACACTACAGAAATTATGATGGCAATCACTTACTCATTGTTTTAGATGAACATTAACACCCC
>VWZO01007372.1:38161-56936 GCA_013396975.1 Bucco capensis
CCCTTCTTCCAATCACTAGGGACTTCACCTGACTGTCAGGACTTCTCAAATATTATTGAGAGTGGCTTGGCGACTACATCAGCCAATTCTTTTAGGACTGGGATGCATCTCATCAGGTCCCATAGACTTATGTATGTTTAGGCGCCTCAGAAGGTCATGAACCTGATTTTCACATACAGTGGGAGGGACTTCAAGGCACTGGTCCCCACCTTGTGGTTTTTTAACTTGGGAGGTGTTGAGAGAGAGGTTGCCAGTGAAGATTGAAGAAAAAAAGTTGTTGAGAACCTCAGTCTTCTCCTCATCTGTTGTTATTAGTTCTCCATTCTTGCTCATCAGGGAGGGTATGTTTTCTTTGACCATTGACCCCATATTCACAGACAGAAAATCACAACCTCCTTAGAAATTATATAAAATACAACAACTATGAAAAGCTACTATGTAAACAACACCATCTTATGCTGAAGTTTTATTTATTGTCTTCTGTGGAATCTGATAATTTATTTCTTCATTGCCCTTTGATTCTGAATGATGCTGTCATACCCAAACCCAAAAAAAGTAGCACTTAACACTCTAACAGATCATTTTGCATTTGTCTACAAATGAATACAGATACATTTTGACCTTATATAAAATTAAGTCCATTTTAAGTATTCCAGAATACAGGGGAAAAAACTGGATTAAAAACTTATTACTAGTTTGCAAATGATTTAATCTAAAATTTTGTACCCAGTTAGTCACCATCTGGCAACACTATCTGCAATTACTCACCAGCAGTCTTTGACAATGCAGTCACCTTCTGTTTAGAAGAATATTAGGTAATGGTTCTTTTATGTGCCCCAAACTACTCTGAGAAAATGAAATACAAAGAACTAGCTCTTTGAATTTGGTTTTCCAGGGGAAAACCTGAAGTTTGTCACTTGATATCACAACAGTCTCCAAAGTAAATGCCATACAATAAATGTTTCAGCAACAATTTGAATAAGCTTTTGTAGTTGGAGACAAATTATTTTGATTACAAGAAGTATTTCTGTATAAGCAAAAATTTGACATAAGATGTAAAACACATGCTCAGTCAAGAACTTTTGTAAGAATTCAGATTTTGAATTAAGGGAAAATTAGAGGCAGGTACGGATATTACACAACATAAATGTATGAAGTGACAGTCATAATGTAGATAAAACACAAAGGAAAGTACAAGTATGCTATGTCCAATGATCTCAGCATAAAGAATATGTAAATCTCACAGCACTGGTAAGCAGACTGTGTCCTGAGATTGTGTCCTTTATCAAGATCAAAAATAACACAGCAAACTTTCAACCTTAGATGGGTACAATATAGCAAGCCCTTCACTTAACATCAATTTACTTCCAAGAATCCAAAGGGTATGCAAAGAAGTTCAGAAATTGTCAATACTTCTGCAAGAAAAAGTATGTTAATTTTCCATTTTTTCCTTTTTAATCTATTTTTTAAAAGATCTGTGAATACTGCTTCAAAACAGTTAAAAATTGTTGGCTCTACAATGCACAGGATAACAGTTCAGGAAAGTATCTATTTGCATTAACTTTCCTTTCTTGCAAAGGAGGTTTACTCAGAAGCTAGAAGAACACAGAAAACAGACTCAGTTAAGTAAAGCACTTTTCTTTCAGTTGAAAGAAACTTCATTCAAGTATGCATTTATGACCTCAAATCTGCTTCTGTGTAGCGCTGGTTTCTATACTAGCAATAACCCTTTGCACTGAGAAGAAAGCTGCTTGTAACCTGCTTTGCTAGTTGAGGAAGATCTGCTTAAAACACAGTATCATTATTGTCGTCACGGCTAGGCTTCGCGAACGAAGATCCAGGGAGGGCTCCATCCATGCTCCTCATCAGCGCCTTTTCCAAGCGCGCTGATAAAAAGAGGATAGCAGATAGCACTCTCGAGCCTGCACAATGGATTTTTTTATAGGTGAGACACAGCATGCACAGAGCTGGACCCACCCTTTAGTCCTAAGGTTCATCTGCCAGGGCCTAGCAAGCTTGGACGCTGGCAGCCAAGTCCTTAGGACGGAGGTTTAACCACTTAAATGGAAGGCCGTACAAGGTTAAACGAGCTCCATCTGCCCGGGTTTGGAATCAGAGTTGTCCTTCTCCTAGGATGACTGCCAGAAGGCTAATGAGCTCATCCTACCCATCCAAGGATTCTAGGAACATGGGTATCACTCCCCACACTTTCCCGTGGGCAATGAGTTTAATGCTCCCTCTGCTGTCGGCACAGTTATCGCACCAGGGGCCACAGGAAACTCCAAGGGATTTTCAGACTGTGCCTGAGTATCATTATACTTCCAAACTGAAAATGTGCATCAGAAGGAAACTCTCATGCAATACTTTACTAAAACCAAAAAACAGTTTATGGAACGTCATCTGTAACTATGTTAAGGTAAACCCAGCCCTATGATGATGTAACACAGAGTGAAATTTCTCTGAATTTCTGAGATTAAATTTCTCTTATGTAATTTATTCCTGCTTGAATAAAACAGAAACTTTCATCACAGCTGCCATTTTTCAGTAACAAAAACTTCCCAAAGCTTGTAACTGGCCTTAGGAGTCTTGAACATCAAAGAGTTTGAGTTCACTTCTGCTGGAAATCTTCATTTATATTAGTTAGCTGCTCATTTTTATCTGTCTGAAATTATAATCAGGTCCATGATGACACATCAAGTTCAGGAAAACAAATATTTACCTAATGTCAAACTTCAGTTTTATTTATTTGTATTTAGTCTAACAATGTAACTCAGAAAATTACTTAACTCTATTATCTAGCCCAAAGGTTTCTTTACTTAGTCTCTCTCTCCTTTCCTGTATACACGAGAGATCATTAAAAATTCTTCCTTCTCCCCCATGCTCCACTTTAGTGCCTGCAATGATCCATTCCCAAGTTCAGAACGTTCTTTAGGTTTTCATTCTTCTTTACAGAAAAGACCTCTCCAACACACATAGGTTTGACATTGCCAGTTGCTTCCTGAGTCATACAGATCTAACTGTAAAATATCTTAGTCAATTTGCTATAGATAACAATTATGGACTTCAGAAAAAACAAACCAGATCACTTTTTTGGTCTTTCCAGTGTAATTTTAAAACGTGATCACAATTTTCCACATTAGAAATCACAGCCATAGAAACAAATTTTAGTTACTAATCACATTTAGTACCCCTGCATTGAGTACAGATCTGCTCCCTGCAGAGACAGATTTTGACCTCTTCTTGCATGAATCTTGAGTGGAAGAGGTAGAAACTGCTTCGTTACAGCACAGAATCAAAAGAAGAAAAAGATAAGTGAAGCACCAGACTTGGGTGTAGGGGTGGGTACTGGGGTGTTTATTTTAAGCAGTATTTCTTCACTAGTGTCTCTAGCTTTTTCTTCATCCTCTCTGTACTTCTTCAAACTTGTCAGTACAGCTTTAGTAACAAAGTGGCAAAAGATGAATGCTACAGCATTCATCTCTACTGCCTGTGCCAGTACAGTGCAAGGAGAGACAAATACTCTCCTGTTGTACAGGGCTACACCAGCACAGTTAGAAATGGTCTTTACCAATTCTGTTATTACCACAATTCATTACACACTCTTGCCTCATTTTCTTTCCATTCTGCCAGCATTTTTCATTCTCAATTTCTCCTTTCTTTAGTTATTTCAACTTAAAGTTACTTTAATCAGTCTGTTATCAGGAATGTTCCCTAAAGCTACATTTCAGTTTACTTTTTACTCTCCCTAGGTGGTTACTGTGATTTACCTTATACTAAAGGTAACAGCAAAACCTTGTTCTACACATCATCTGCAATGTAGCTGACTTTCTGTTTTGACATTCCTTTTTCATCCATGAATGGAAGCATTAGACACATTTAACAGTGTTCATATATGAATATTACTGAAGAGTACAAATGCTAGTGGAACAGTAAATTCCCTTCTCTTACAGAACTCCCTGAACACTGTTCCTGTGTAAGTACTCAAACATACACTTTGCCTCAAGTGAGTTTCTTCATAACAGTGATTTTGTCCTTTTAATCTATTAATGAAACTTCACTAAACGCTAACCTTAGACACTAGAAGAACTGCAATGAATGTTTTCCTCCTTTGATAGCCTTTGTATTCTGTTTGTTACTGAGTAACTGAGAGTCTTTACAAGAACAAAGGCAACTTCCCTTGTCCAGCTCAGTCACTTCCTCTAGTTAGGAACATGAATCAATATGCTATCCAACTTTCTCATGACCCAAGACACATTTTGATTTGCATATTTTAATATAAGTTTTACCACTTCCTTGTAAAAGCAAGTATATGATAGTTTCTAATGTATCAACTTGCAAAATCAGAACCAGTTACGGTTTTATTTTCAACTGATGTGAGTAGTAGAAAGGAATCCAACGTATCTACCTAAGGAATCATAGTTTTTATCACTAGAAGAAAAATATAATCCATGAAAAGCCACAAAAGAAATTTTCCTTAGGATGTTACTCTATCAAATCTATGGCTTACTTTATTTACCTAGTGTGTTGCAGCAGTTGAGGGGCAAGCACCAGGTCCCGGGAGCTAACCTGTTACCTGAAGAGGGTGCCTTAGTCCTCCCCCCATGGTCCCCAAGAGAGCCACACAGAGACCCCAGGAGAGGAACGAGAGAGAGCATTTATTTCTCACACAGCCTTTTTATAACTTCCTCCCCTCAAGCAGTACAATACTATCAAACACCTGCTAAAGGGAGTACCACACTATCCCGTTACAACCTGCGAGCTCAGCTAAACTAACAAAGGTCTTCCAACTACTCCATTGTATCTCAGGCTAGCTCCATAGCACATAACCTTGAAGAAACTATCTTCTATGCTTCTAATCTAACATTTCTCAGCTGTGTGAAACTGGGGTTCTTTGTTCTTGCTGTTCTCCTTCAAGCCAATTCTCCAAACTCAGCAACTCTTCCCATGAAATCAGACATTTCTGTATTTTCCTTTCTGTCTCTCAATTCCTTCATGGCTACCTGCTTCTTTCTAATCCATGGTTCCCTGACAGTGTGTTCATTTGGTTGATTTTGAGGATGACAGCACAGGCCTGCTGCAACACTTACCTGTCCATACATACATACATAACTGCACAACATGGAAAATAGAATAACCAATTCTTTACTCTCATAGTATTCATTATTTTAAACTGAATCACAAAAAGAAACCAGAAAATAGGCTTTCTAAAGTGAAGACTAGTGAAGCATAGGAAGAGGTTCTCTTGGAAAGCTGTGAATCTTCTGTTAAAGGAGATCTTTTAGAAGACAACAGAAAAGTATTTGCCTAAATAGAGCTGACACATGAAGATGGATTAGGAAATGGTGTTAAGCCTCACTCTTCTATGATCCTGTAGGCCAACTGTGTAGAAAGTA
Organism: Bucco capensis; assembly: GCA_013396975.1. NCBI lineage: Eukaryota > Metazoa > Chordata > Aves > Piciformes > Bucconidae > Bucco > Bucco capensis. The sequence goes on from VWZO01007372.1 coordinate 43,555, forward strand.
TAGGTTAATGTGCATCTTGTGGCATGTCTACACATGACTGTCAAGCTTTTAAGCCCATCCATGTTTCATTTTGCACTGAACTCAGGCATTTATTAAAGATGAGTAAACATATTTTAAATAGAGTTTCTACTATGGCTGAGAAGATCAGAATTCAATTTATATTACAATCTTTTCTTCCTAAAGCCATTATCTGCTGATAATATGGGATCATGATTGAATTATTTTCATTTTTAATGCTGTGAGCCTTATTTACTCTGAATCTTCACTACCATTTGTTAAGCTTGTCATTCACCACACAGGTGGAAAACAAGAATGTGCCATCTTTCAAAGACCCTTGTTTCTAGATATATTAATACAGACATCATCAAGAGCTGGGAAATTGAGTGACGAGTGGTAGATCCTACTCTCTGGTTAAAATGATTACCATTTGTACCTCCTACCAAATGATTTATGAAGGAAACAAACATTCATTTACTAATGCATCTGGAAATAAAAATAGTACAGATCCAAAAGAAAAGTGACCAGTTCAGGTACATACAAGAGAAGCAAACATTTTCCCAAAAGTACAAATCCAATGCAAGTTTACACTGTTGCACTGAAGATTAATGAAGTGTTTTCTGCTGTTGAGGAGGTGGACTAACAGTACTGCTCTGAGCTCAGCATCTTATCGGCACACTTTACATAAACCACAAAGCCACATAATGGGTGTTACAGAAAGAGAAATCTCATTTCAATTCTAGTGACAAATAGCAATATAAACCCATGAATTCAAGGTATTAAGTGCCTATAAGTGAGTGACATTTGCCTAATAAAGACAGAAGACACAAGATAGGACAAGTGACAGCAAAAGGCTTAGAAGCCAAAGACAGAAAAGGTGAAGTAGTTTGCCCAACATTTTTACAATTTATTGTTCATTTTCTTGTCTTCCCATATTTACAGAATCCTCTTTCAGTGCAATGTCAAAGTGAAGAGACTTACTTCCCATCCCATTCTCAAACACACTGAGACAGATGGAAATGGTAATATTTACAAGAAGCACAGAGCTTTCATGTTACTTCCACCATGGTTCAGTAGCTATGTAAGAAGTCTAGCAATAAACAAGAAGTGTTTGTGTGTCTTGTGTTACTGTTACTGTACAAGGGGGTCAGGAATCATGTATGTGTGTTTTGGCATACAGTCAAAACTACAGGACTGTTATGGAAAGTTTATTTTCACTGGCTACTACACAAGTGACTACAGGTGGCAGAGACCAACACACTTGGATCAGCATTTCTGCACTACTCAACATGTGACCTATAAAAGTAGGAAAGCAACATTAAAATTAAGAGCATTAAATTAAGAGAACAAAAAGACTTCCTTTCACTCAAGTGAGCATTATCACAATGCTCCAAATGTGAAGTGGTCATTTATTTCAAAAGCCTCTAATATATTCTTGAGTAAGGTTTTTGAAATCTTTGACAATTTCCACCTAAATGGAGTTATTTTATAGTGCACTATCAATATGGAAGCAGTTAAAAAAAAAAACAAGAAAACAAAACAAAGCAAAAAAAACCCCAAACACCACTTTAAAAAAACAACCCAGCTTTAAACATAAAAGGTAATTGTCCCACATTTCAAACTGTGCTTATTTGCTTCTTAGCTAATTCAGCAATGAATTCAGGCATTTATAAGGATGGAACACATCCACTTTTTTAGAAAGGATACTATCAAATCTCCCAGTGTTAGAATTTGATTATTGGACTAGTATCATCCTCTCATATCCAAAGTCAATACAGACTTACTTACAGGATTATTTGCAAGAAATGCTTTAGCCAGGAATACCAGTAAGAGTAACTCAACAAGAATGTTTGGCTCAAAGGTGACTTTCATTATCAAATTCTGGGGGTGATATAATTATTTTTGAATAATTATATATTGCAGTCAGTCTCCCTTCTCTCCACCTCCATAATAAGGGAGATACAGAAAAAAAAAGAGTGGCATTGCACAACCTGGACCTCATACTCAGCATTAGAGTTCTGCCCTACAAGCAGCCACTTGTGGATTTCAGAGCTAACTGTTCTACTGAAACAAACAGCACAGGCTATAATTTCTTTTAGAACAAATGATCTTATTGTACCCACAATCTTGAGCCTTGTGGAAAGTTTGAATGATTCCAGAAGGAGAATCATCCCCCGGAATACCAGGTGTTGGGCTCCTCATTTTCCACTCTGCTTGAGAGCCTGCTTCTGCTTCCCATCTCTTCCCACTCACTCTCCTTTGCACAATACTCACTTCTATCTTGCCTTCTTATCCCACATGAACTGTCAGCAGCTACCCACCTTCCTGCTTACCTAACACCTCACTCACCCTCATCTAACAATAGCTGACACTCATTCTCAGCCTGTAATTTCTTGTCTGCTATTCCATATAAAACCATAACCTTCAATCTTGTTACCTTCCCCATACTCATTTTGTTTTCTTTCCACTCATTAAAACTCCCACTTATTACAAAACAGACAATCCCACAAGTCAGTTCTCCTTAACTCTTTAACAACCACTTCATCCTCTGTAACTATTTCTTCATGCAACTGCTCTGCTCTCTTGGCTTCTGTGACCTACCTTAAAAGGCCTTCACTGTTCTTCATAGACTCTCGAGTCCTCCAAGCCCCTTCTCTTACTATTTTATCTCTGCTTTCAATAACAAGATAAGTACCAGTATTCCCATTATGGATCTCCAACATGACTCAAGATCACTTAATGAACTGAGAAAATATTCCCAGTAAAATTTTACCATGGTTTCCTATGCTATAATTGTCTTATTTTTCCCTTCACCTCAAGAAGGCTGCCTCTTCCAGTTCTATGGTATCAGCAGCCACAAATTCACTGTCTGTTCCCCACCTGTTACACAGAATCACAGAATCACGAAGACTGGAAAAGACCCCCAGGATCATCAAGTGCAGCCTATGACCCAACACACCACAACATCTAAACCATGCCACTCAGTGCCACATCCAATCTTTTCTTAAACACCTCCAGGGATGGTGACTCCACCATCTCCCTGGGCAGCCTATTCCAGAGCCCAATCACCCTCTGTGTGAGGAAGTGCTTCCTAATGTCCAGTCTAACTCTCCCCTGTTACCTCAAGCCTCCTCTCCCCATATCACATGGATTTTCCTGATTTTTTCAAAGAGAAATCTAAAAAGATCTGACAGGACATAGGTCTTTGACATTCTAAGCAAATGACCATTTCTTCCATCATCTCCTGTACACCAGTCATTCCCAAATTTCAAGGCACCCATTTCTTCTTTTCCTGTGGACATTACGGCTTGGTACAGATATATTGACTATATCTTCATTACTAAACTTTGGCCTCATTCATACCCTCTTTTGATTAAAAATAAAATAAAGCTGCCAGGTGCCTTTACAGAATTCCTAATTTCCTTTAAGAAACAATGCCAGAAAGACAGACTATTATTTGCATGAAGTCCCATCTAAAACAAGAATGTCACATTAGACTGACTCAGACTGATACTAAACCCAATCTCTATGCACAGAAATCTTACAGGATCTCCAAGCTTCATTCTCCACTGCATCTCACATTGGTTAATCAAAACCAGTGCAGAGAAGGCACAAAGTTGTCATGGAAGAAAGCTTAATTCTGTGCAGTCATAATTAATTTTCCATGAGTGAACTTCTTATGCATCCACATGAGTACCCTTCTGCACTCTGCATGGAGTTAATTCAGGGCTGTTTTATTATTCTTGTTGCATGGTGTAAGTGTAAGGATGTATGCACATAGTCTCTGACACAGCGGCAAGAAAACAGTGCCTTACTCTAGAAGCCTGAAATCAAAGCTCTCAAGAGTGAAAAAATAAGTATAGAATCATAGAATGGTTAGGGTTGGAAGGAACCTCTGGAGGTCATCTAGTCCAACCCCCCTGCAGTGCGCAGGGNCACCTCTCTGGATCTGCTGGCTACTATTTCTGATTTACAGATGAGGAATGCAAGCACACAAAGATGGGGACTTCCAAAGAATCTAGAGTCTGAAACAATTGGTGCATACCCACTTCCTTACTCTGCTTATGACTTATAAAACAACTTTCATACTTCACAGACTCACTAGTTCTAATTTTGAAGGCTACAGAGAAAAAGAAAACAGCTTAGTATCAAGTTGATCTGTACAAAGTACATCTTCTAGCTCACTTTACAGAAAAGCACCTGCACTTCTTCAGCTATTTCCAAGCCAGCAGGTATAACACAGGAAAGACAGATCAAAGAGACTCTGCTGACAGCCATCCAAAACAATGCGTTCTGCAGCCAAGGTAATGAGCCAGAAAGGGAAAGTAAACAGAGACCTTCAAAGAGCAACATGGGGCTGCACCAAGAAAACATGTAGGCTGAATGGTAGGGGCTCCACCTCACAGGATTTTGATGGCATGACTCAGATGGCCATAAACTTGTAAGTTCCCACATTAAGAGATTTTTCTCCAACCTGAAATAGTTTGTGGTCTAGGGATGGGGTAGGGAGCCAAGAACTTGTGAATTCTCATTCCCCCTTCTTATCCCTCTGACAGATGTCACCCTTTGCCCTCAACTCCTGTGCCTCAATATCCTGCTATCTAATTCACAGAAGCAATGTGAAAGTTACTGGAAATTTGTGGAAATTAGGAAGGACAGGAATATAGACAGTTATGAACTATGACAGCTAATACTTCATTTGTTATCAAGTGCTAATCTTTAGTGATGTGTAACATGCAATTTTTTCCCCGTGAATTAACTTCACTGAAAATTATTAGAGCAGTAAGGAAAAGCTCGTGATTATTTATATGCTACATCTCCACTCTCCAAAATGTAAGTCATTTTGGGGAAGTATGCTTTCCTGTTCTTGAAAGAGCTAAAAGGCAATAGAAAAATACGTACTTTTTAAACTAAATCACTTCCCACTCTGTATTTTAAAGTAACAATTACAAACGGCTATTTAAAATAAAACCACTTTTAAAGGTACATTTTTAGGGACACTGATTAAATTGACATTCCCCACCAGACATGGGTTTAAATAATGATTCAATATTCTTGAGGGCTGGCTGCTGAAGAGGCTCTCAGAAGTTGCAAGGCATGAGCTTTTGGGATGGAGTAAATTCAAAGTAGATGATTTCTTAATTAAAAGCCATTAAAATAAACACATTAAAAATGAATTTCTCTTACCTACTAGTATCCTATTCTTTGGAATGCCATTTTTAATCTCATCATTGATCAAGTCTGTAAGTCCTTGGCACATAGAATCAATACTTTCAATGTGTTCTGGACAGTCATTAGAGATCTTATATCTGTCAAACCACACAGTGGAAAGGGCTCCTTTCATAGGTGTATATGGCCTGCAGTAGTGGAAGGAAAGAAAACAAATGATTAACCAAGCATAAATATCCAAAGTGTTCAGCATACATGATAAATTAAAAAAAATAAATCTGTATCTCTCCAACAAAGGAGAGAAGGAACCTCTTTGTGGTCCAACTCAATTTACATCTGGTCACATTGCATTTCCTTGCATTCAAACAACAGTCCTTCAAGAACAAAGACAGCATTTGGAAGCTATGTTAAAATGCAAGTTTCAGTCAGTTCAATGTTAAGGTTGATCAGGTCAGCTAAACATTTTACATCTTAACTCTGTCAAGACGTTCTTAATCCTAAACAAAGTTAGGAATGAAATCCACCTGGAAATAAGACAAGTAATTGCTAAACAAGACAGCTTTGCAGGAACTAACTTGATGAAATTCAGTTTTCTTATTTTTGCCAACATTGACAGGAGATAGATATTATGAGCATCCAGGTATTTACAAAAACTTCCTTCTGTCAATTGTTCTTGTTCTTCAATAAGTACAGCCATCTTCACCTTAATGTGGCAAGTATATCATCAAAATAACTGAAAGAAATGTCAGGTATTTGCTGAATTGGTGTGCAGACACAAATTATGAGACACAGTACTCCCTCCTGTGTTGTCAGATTAGCATTTTAAATGCTATAGCACACTGCTCAGATAATCAAGGAAGCTACAATTAAAAGTAGCCTTTTCTTTGTTTTTAACTAAAGAAATGACTAGAGCTCTACAACTGCCTTGCAATGGCTCTACAACTTAATACCAAACATACTGCTATGAGATCAATGCTTCCTCTCAAAATCAAGTCCCCTAAAATCCTTAATTGCAACGTTTTATCAGTGGGCACATTTTTCATTTTTACTTAAGCTCAGATGAGCTCAGATCAGATTACAATCATTGCCTACAAACAGACAGCCTTTGATAAATTTGTCTGGACTGGAACTCACTGAAAACACTAACATTGACTTCTGAGCTCTCGCTGGATGTTTTTCAGTAGTAGGATTAAAAAAAAACAAACCCACAACTAACCTAAAACGAGAAAGCCACTATTTCAAATATTCTTAATGAAGGAACAAATTCTGCCTTTATTAATACCAGAGAGGCTTCATATATGTAAATGGGTATTTTTAAACTAGAAATACTGCCTCTAGTATGTGTATATAAGAGGCAGTATGCTATGCACATTACTCAGTCACACAAGTCAAAACTGAGAGAACACGGATTTTCTTCTGCCCACTGCCATGAACACAAGATAAAGTCCATCACTTAAAAAGCTGGTAAGCCAAATACAAAGAGGCAGCATACAGCAACGGATAGGTATAGACAGACAGACTACATTGTTTCATCTTTTTAAGCACAGATTCAGGAACAAGTACCTAAAATCTACTGTTATTCAAAATGGCATACAAACCTGAGGTCACCTTTAGTATAGTGTGTGTCTTAGGTAGTCTCTCATTTGCTTAAGTCAAAACAAACCATATACTTTATCACCAGAAATAATGCATTACTATTATTTTTCAAGTTAGCCTTTACTTATTAAGAAAAGGTAACTCACAAATTAAACGACACTCAATGGAATTATTTTGTTCACCAAATAAACTAAATTTTAAAATTGTTACTAAAATGCTTTTTCCTTTTTTTTTTTTTTAAAGGCCTTCTCTTTAGTATTACCACAGTCTCTATCATTCTTCCCAACACCTAAGAAGCAAGATTACAAATTTCTAATTTAAAAAGTCTAGGAGTCAAAAACACCAACAACAGCAGAATCAGGAAGGTACTTGGACACTGGGATTTGCAACAGACTAAGCTCTTAAGTAAACAGAAGCTAAAACTGTGACTTAAATGCTTTCTCAAACACTTTTACATCAATTCTGGTTAGAATGCTTAGCAGCCAGAGTGCTTTATTTTCTAGTCAAATGAGTACCTCAGATTTGTGCAAGAAAAGATGTATAAGGTTAGTATCATTACAGCAGGTTGACTCACAACTTCCATGGAATGAAGATACATATTTGTATTACATTACAGAAATTTGCATTTACATTATGGAAATATTAGAAGAGGTTTCCTCACAACTGAAAGATATACAATTTATAAACAGGACAAAGTTCATGATGCGATTATACTTGATCAGATGTCATAACTCAGGACTTTTACACGCTCTCTTTGCCAATTCTTCAGTAAAATAGATGAAATACTAATGTGTCTGAAGCCTGCAGGAAAAGACTCCCAAGGAAACAGACAAGATGCTTTCAGCTCTCTTACATACATCCTTGCAACCACTCTTGATTTCTCAGAAATGCATTAAAAATAACCTTTACATCAAGCTGAGAAGTAAGATTCTTTTAACAGTTCACCCAACTGGCACATGTGTTTTAGTCATTCACCTTGTTCCTTAAATAAATCCCTTTATTAGCTGGCACTCTACAACTCAGACATTACTACGGTAAACAAATATGTTTGGCATGGAACCATCTGTACAGCTCCAAGAATACAGCACAATTTTTTTCATACAATTAAACCACAAAAGAAAAAAAATTAAAAATTCCTATGTTACAGTGATAAAAGAGGCTGGTCTGAAATATACAAAAGTGAAGAAACACAGCGTGAAGTAAAAACTCCATCCATTAAGATCAGGATGGCCAGTTAAAGTCAGCATCAGACTTTTTTGCTTTCTCAAGTTGATTCCAAACTCATAACAAACTCATAACTCCTGATGAATTTTTCCTCTGTGCCATACTTTCTTTATTCTGTTTTTTAAATGATACTAAATATAGAATTCCACATCTCTAAAATGTGTGCTGTTGAAACTCAGAATGAAAATAAGTCATGTAGGGTTTTGTTTTTGTTAAGTTTTAAAGGAGAGTGTGGTATGTGTTTTTGTTTTCCTTGCTCTGGAGCACACAGAAATCCATACAAGAAACCAAGAATCAAGAATCTTCTCTCTGGGTATATCCAACTTCCAAACTTGCACCCATTTTTAAGAGACTTTTGAAACAACTTCCTACAAATTGAACTGACTCAACACTTCAAGAGAAAAGACTACATAAAGGAGACATAGCTAATATCATACAGCAGTTAAGAAGCTGCAGGTGCCCTGAGGAAAAGAACCTTTAGAATGCTTCCCAGCATCCTCAGATCACTCTGAAACATGTTTTCTGATTACTTTATAGTCTGATTTGTTAAGGGTGTGCATTGACTTACAACTGTTTTCTCACATATACCCTTCTTGCACGAGACTTCAGTTTCAAGACCTTAACACATAATATTTGAATGTCTTAAAAAGAAAATATTACCCATATTATCTCTAAATATTTATCATCTTTTCAAACTTCTAAATAAACTCAAATAGATGTTATTTTCACTGTCAATTCCATTGCAAAGTTTCAAAGTAATACAGATCGTTCAAGTTTTCACAAACTCAAGATAGGTTAGCTTCTGCTAATGTGAGTTATTTACTGACAAGGAAAATACTGAAAACAGGAATCAGTAACATCATCTTTTTCCACCTTCCTGGAGCATGGATTATATATCCTAGACCTTCTTAATCATGTTTAGAATTATGCTAAATAGTTTCAAACTATCTTAACAGTAGAGAACAAAAGAATGACACTACACAAAGTTAAAAGTCAGATCTAAAAACATGCAAAATTCTATCTCCAAAATGATGCTCTTAGCACAGTGATTCACACAAAACTACAGGTATTTTTGTTATCCACTTAATCACTGTCCCTGACAAACTTAAGTTAAAAGACAAGCCAGCACTGCTAGCTGCTTTAGATAGAAAGAGTAGCAGACAGCATGTTGATAAACAGTAAATATTCTTACTCCAACTATTTACCCAGTGCACAATTGTATCACTGCCTTCACACTCAGCACTATGACCACCCTGCTAATGCACTCATATAAACCCCAGAACACTGGTGCTGGCTTACAGCTTGCTTGAAGTTCCAGACACAACTTCCTGACATGTCACACAGAACTGGGAATTTATAGTGAAGTTAGGCTTCAAGATTTAATTAAAGAAAGAGAAAGATCAGAACTTTTGAAATTCTCACTTTTGCTTCCTTCCCAATCTCATCTCCTGTCAGTTTGGAGGCACAGAATTACATCAGACATTGTAATGTTGTCTTCTAGAAGACTGTGTGTCCACGCAAGAAAATCTACAGAACACATTGCCAGGCTGCTTCAGTTTTACATCACTGTGCTCTGGTAAGACCCCCACCTGGACTACTGTGTCTAGCTCTGAAAATCTTGGCACAGGAAAGACACAGACCTGCTGGAGCAGGTCCAAAGGAGGGTCACAAAAATGATCAGAGGGCTGCAGCACTTCTGCGAGGAACGGCTATTCAGTCTCTGGAGAAGGCTCCAGAGACACTTTATCACAGCCTCTTCAATTCTTAAAGGAGGATGCTAATGGCATCCTGTGCTGCATCAAAAGAAGCGTGGCCAGCAGATCCAGAGAGGTGATTTTGCCACTTTACTCTGCTCTGGTGAGACCTCATCTGGAATACTGTGTCCAGTTCTGGAGCCCTCAATACAGAAAGGACATGGAGCTGATGGAGCAGGTCCAGAGGAGGCCACAAAAATGATCAGGGAGCTGGAACACCTCTCCTATGAGGACAGGTTGAGGGAGCTGGGATTGTTCAGCCTGGAGAAGAGAAGGCTTTGGGGGGACCTACAAGTGACCTTCCAGTACTTAAAGGGAACTTACAAGAAGGCTGGAGAGGGCCTGTTTGCAAAGGCCTGCAGTGAAAGGACAAGGGGCAATGGTTTTAAATTGGAGAGGAGTAGATTTAAATTGGACATTAGGAAGGAGTTCCTCACCACAAGGGTGGTGAAACACTGGAACAGGTTGCCCAGGGAGGTGGTTGAGTTCCCATCCCTGGAGGCATTCAAGGTGAGGCTTGCCAGGGCTCTGGGCAACCTGATCTAGTTGGGGATGTCCCTGCCCACTGCAGGGGGGTTGGACTAGATGACCTCCAGAGGTCCCTTCCAACCCAAACCATTCTATGATTCTATGATTATAACTAAGATAGTGACAAACTTTTTAGCAGGGCCTGCTGCAACAGGGATAATGGTTTTAAACCATAAAAGGGTAGATTTAGACTAGATAGAAGGAAGACCTTTTTTTACAATGAGGGTGATGAAACATAGAACAGGTTGTCCAGAGAGGTGGTAGATGCCCCATCCTTGGAAACTTTCAAGGTCAGGCTGGACAGGGCTCTGAGCAATCTGATCTAGCTGAAGATGGCCCTGGTCACTGCAGGGAAGCTGGACTACATGACTTTTTAAAGGTCCCTTCCAACTCAAAACCATTCTATAATTCTAGAAGCAAGTCTTGACTGTCTTAAAGCTGATGGCAGGTTTATCCAATGAAAGCAAAGCTACTTCCCAGTCCCGAATCCTCCCCTATTTTAAAAGAAAATGAAGAGAAGGCAGAGAATCTACTTATCCAAATCAGAAGTGTAATTATAAACTCTATAGTCCAAGATAAAGATACATCTTACATTAAAACTGAGGTTCAACATATCTTAACAATGAAGCTTTGCAGCATGGTAAAAGAGCATAACGTGCCAGAAATTCAAAATAAGCTTGAACTTGGAAGTATACTTAGAAAAAAATAAATTAAAAAAACAAAGGCAAGAGTCTTCTCCATGAGGAGTAATTTCAGCTAATCCTCAGAAAAGGTTGTGCCTGTTCACTCAACGACATGAAAGATCTTTTGATAGTTGTTTTGCATTTATATTGCCAAGGATGGATGACTGACACTAGCTAAACACCAAAATCCCTGAAGAGACTGTAAAGCAAGAGCACAGAATGACATATGACATAGAACCCCCACAACTGCTTGCTAGAGAGACCATATAAAAACACTATTTCCAATTCTTCTGTATTAGAAAACGGTTGAGAAAAGTAAAACAAGAGGAAGGATGTCTAAGAGCATGATGTAATTAAAGAAATTAGAAATTAGAAATTAAAGAGATTAGAAATCCAAGATTACTGTTGTCATGCTCTATTTTGTTTTCCTGAAGTATCTTTGACAAGTGTTTATTGCATTACACATATTTAAGCTTACGATGCAAGCATTACATGTATGCATATCCATGTTTGCCTCATCTAAAGCAAGAGGAGGGAAAAAAGCAAAATATTAAGTTTATCCAAGCATGCTTCTATCACTACCATGCAGAATATATTAAATTTCTACTTACAGAAGCAGATGAAAGAACCACCCCATGATACCAACCAAAACCTTTTCCATTTGTCCCTCAAACTTCCACCTCTAAAAAAACTTGTTTCAAATTTATGAACGAGGTTAGGGCTTACAAAGGTGAAGGATTAATAACATTTGCTTGAGCCAAAAATAGTGTGATAGGCATGCTGCATGATCCCCTACACCGCTCTGCCAATCCATCTCAAGTCTGACCTGCAGTACCCCTACTATTTTTCCAAACCAAGGCCTCTCACAAGTGGAGACTGCCAATGCAGCTGAATGGTGCCAAACTGTCTGGTGGTTTTGCAATATAGCCAAGCGGGGACTATGATGAGATGAAACTCATTCCCTTCCATAAGCTGAGCAAAGATGTGAACTTAGGTGAAAGGATGGACTACAACAGCATATAATGCTAAGCAGTCCTTAGCAGCCACATATGTAGAGACAAAGGAAATGAATAAACTGGAGAGAAAAAAAAAAAAGGGACAATGAACTCTGCATAAAGATATGCTGAGTGAATGTCAAAGAGATCTATAAAATAGCCCAAAAAGTACTTACAGGTTTTTTTCTGACTTGCAAAACAGAAGGACTGTCAGAATGCAATGCTAGACAATGCAAAGAATCTTTGACCTAGATCTTTTAAAGGAATTACAGAAGGTAAGGTATACTTATTAAAACAAGTAAAGCTTAAATGGTTTTAACTTCACCACGTTAGCTCCTGCAATGCCAATTTAAACTATCACTTTCTATTAAAAAAAAGAAGGTTAAATTGGGTAGTGTTCAGTTCTGATTTAGAAACTCAATAGAAAATGAATGTTTAAGTCACAGTTGTAGCAGCTGAAACAGTATTTAAAGCTGTAGCCATGCTGGCCCAAATAAAAAAAAGAGGGAAAAGGAAACACTTTCCTTTAAAACTACTACTGTAGACGTGGCTGTAGAGATTGCATCAGCTACTAGGACTACAATTTGAGCTTCTTTTTTCCATTTTTTTTTTAACTGAAGTTATACATTAGTATCACAAGGGAGAGGAAACACAATTCTACTGTGTTTAACAAGTTTAATCTACACGTACCTGAAAGAAAGCTCAAGTAAAAAGAACCTATTAAAACAAGCTTTCAATTCTTTTTTAAGTATCCTAGTTGCCCACATTACAGAGAAAAAACCCTCTAACTAATATCTAAAATTTTTCATTTGAAAGCAAAAAGTGCATGCCCCAGTGACATGCATTTAATTTCCAAATATATCCCAAATTCAGGTGCCACTAATCTTACTACGTCACATTGATCATTAAGACTTCAAATCAATGTATTTCTCCCTTTTTTTATCTAAGTATGTTTGGTTTTTTTTAACATATGCATTTACTTAGAAATTCTGCAATTTTTTCTTTTTTAATAGTACATTGCACTATCTACATTAAGTTATTTTTGCTTAGGACACAAACAAATATGAGACTCGTAGGACTTTTCAAAGTGATGAGGGATGAGCATGACAAATTGCTGCAAATACTTTACCTGTCCAGGGGTCATCTAGTAATCATTCTCTGTACAGACCCTGCAGGTCATAAGAATGCTTAAAGAAAAGTAAATGTTTTTTTAAAAAAGAGTAACATTTACAGAGACCTACAGAAAACAATTAAACCCAGTTTTTTAAGAATGCTTTTACCCATATAATGGAAGTATCTTCTGTGGTGTTTGTCAAAACCAATGCTCATGAAGCCAGAGACAGTATGTTTCGAATTCTTCTAGTTCATATGCTGGGCTGGTTTTCACAGAATCACAGAATCAACAAGACTGGAAAAGACCCCCAGGATCATCAAGT
>VWZO01007374.1:638-32784 GCA_013396975.1 Bucco capensis
GGGGGGGGGGGGGTGGGCAGCAAAACTGCTATCCTTGACTTCTGAAGGGTGGACTTTAATGTTTAGTAGCTTGATTTCTAGTATTCCTTGGGAGTCAATACTAAAGGATATAGGAGTCCAGGAAGGCTGGATGTTCTTCAAGAGTGAGGTGTGTTATTGTTTGAGTGAAAGAACGAGGCTTGTGGATTGGAAAAAAAACAAAACAAAACAAAAAAACCAACCCCAACTTTAACTACTTTAATGAAAAAAGGCAACAATAGACAATATATGCAAATATAGATACAGTGCCAGCACCAAGATCCAAACCTCCCCCTCTCCCTTCTGGCCACTATGTTACCGTAGCAGACAGGAGTCGAACTCAGGAGAGGGGGAAGCTGGATCCCGGAAGCTGGACTCTGGAGTGAAAAGCAGCAAAGATGGGCCCAAAGCAGAATTGCAAGGGAAGAGAAGAAGAGAGGGCAGAGGGAACTTCCCCTTAAATTTATATTGAGCATGATGTGTATGAAATGGAATACTTAGTTGGTCAGTTTGGGGTCACCTGTCTTGACTGTTCCTTTCCTATAGGTGCAGACTTTCACCCTGCACTCCTTCTCACTTCCCAGTAGCATCACAAAGAGAAAAAAAAGAAAGAAAAAAAAATTCAGCAGTGGCCCTTGTTTACATTCCAGTCCTGGCCGTAACCCAAACATTATGGGCCTAATCACTGCTAGAAGTTGGCACTGTTTCTGTAAAACATACTGCTAGCTTCAGAAAATGCAGTCACTTTAAAGGAGCCTTTGGCTAGAAGCAAGACCCCCAGGACTGAGTGCTGGGACCGCTCCTGTTCAATAACTTGATTGATGGCTTAGATGAGGGGATAGAGTGCACCCTTAGTAAGTTTGCAGACGACACTAAGCTGGGTGGAAGTGTCGATCTGCTTGAGGATAGGGAGGCTCTGTAGAGGGACCTAGACAGGCTTGATCAATGGGCAAAGGCTAATTGTATGAGTTTTAATAAGGCCAAATATCAGGCCCTGCATTTTGGTCACAACAATCCCCAGCAACACTACAGGCTGCCCAGCAGAGAAGGACCAGGGGGTGTTGAATGACAGCCAGCTGAACGTGAGCCAGCAGTGTGCCCAGGTGGCCAAGAAGGCCAACAGCATCCTGGCTTGTATCAGGAATAGTGTGGCCTGCAGGAACAGGGAGGTGATCTTGCCCCTGTACTTGGCGCTGGTGAGGCCACACCTTGAATATTGTGTGCAGTTTCGGGCACCGCAGTATAGGAAGGATATTGAGGTGCTGGAGAGGGTGCAGAGAAGGGCAACTAGGCTTATCAGATGTCTGGAGAATGGGCCTTATGAGGAGAAGCTCAGGGATCTAGGGTTGTTTAGCCCGGAGAAGAGGAGGCTGAGGGAGACCATATCGGTCTCTTCAACTACCTGAAAGGAGGTTGTAGAGAGGCAAGTGTTGACCTCTTCTCCCTTGTGAGTAGNATTAGGTATTAGGAAAAATTTCTTCTCCAAACGAGTGGTGCAGCATTGGAACAGGCTGCCCAGGGAGGTGGTTGAGTCACCATCCCTGGAGATTTTCAAGAAACAGGTAGATGTGGAACTTTGGGTGATGGTTTAGGGATAATAGTAGTGTAGGGCTGTCAGTTAGACTTGATGATCTTGAAGGTCCTTTCCAACCATGATAATTCTATGATTCTACCTTTGTTTATATATTATTATAATTCTTCTATTATGTGCGTGAGCACAAGTGACAACATGCATTATGATAAGTTAAAATATCTAAATTATTGAATGAATTTATTAGGTGCTGCTTGCTTTTGCTGCAGAGAGGAACCGAAACTTTGCCTAGCAATCTAAGGAAAGCTACTTCATAAACACTGTTTTGGGAAAAGCCTTCTAACTCCCTATATAGATTTTCTTTTTTCTTCTTCATTAAAATAATCTTTCCAGGAAATACAACCTTGTCATGGTTTCATTAAAGTAGATACATAAGATGATTTAGACTATCAAAGAAGGATTGTTGCAGGAATACATCACATTGTTAAATAGGGTGTTGTTTAGCTCAGTAATTTTGATTAGGTAAAAGCATGATAGTTCCTAAAAAATATTCTGTTACACTGGTGCATGTTCCTCCAGGGCCTGGAAAAAAGACATGTGTTCTTCTGTGCCATGGGGATGCCAATTCTGATGAGTCACTTCTCATCCTCTCTTTTTCCCACTTCTGTATGTCACAGGGAGAGACAAAGGGAAATCCGGGTGCTGCCCTGGCAGCGGTGAATTGATTCAGTGTAACAAGTCCAGAGTATCTTAGCAGTCTCCTATATTACAAAGGAAGGTGGAAGTAAAATTAACTTTGTCTGGGATTGATCTTTTCCACTTGTGTATCTGATGGTGACCCACTCATGTTTGCACATGAAGAACACTTGCCAGCTAAATTCTTAAGACTCTTCATGTTGGAAGAAGTTCCTTCGTGACTTCCATGTGGACTGGCTGAAGCTCTGAATCATGAAGTTCAGTTATGGTGATTGTCTTCAGTCAAACTGGGGCCAAGGCAGGGCTTCTTTTCCCGGCCATGGCTAATGAAAGAAGGCAATGAGAAGTACCCTGAGGCTGGTGGAGGTCCGGAGGAAACACCATTGTTACCCAGCTCAAGTCATTGTCCACTGAGGTAGTAGAATTTCTGGTAGAAGCTATGTAAAAAAAGGTATTGTAAAACAGGGTTTCTCAAAGCTCAGTGAGTGAGTCTTGATGTAAGAATTACTGGTTTTGTGAGTTTGCTTGAATTCCACAGGTAACGGGACCTTAGTATGTTAGGAGAAAGAAAATCAAGGCACATTAAAACAACAATTAAAACAAATGCTAAGAAAGGGAATATTTTAAAACTCAATAGTGGCTGAGATAAAGTATTTGTTAAACTTTACATGTGTTAAACTTTGTTTACAAATCAGTCTATCTGTACAATGCTTTTAGGACTGGGCAAAGGAGTAACAACCAAAATAAGTAGGTGAAAAGCCACTGAAATCCAAAATATTTCCAGTATTGTCCTGGATTTACAGGGCAAATTTTTGTGTAGTAAAAGATCCTGTAAGTTGCTGTAAAAATTGGTTTTTGAGATTTTCTCCTCAATACATTCTGAATAGGGAAACAAGACAAATAGTTGAATTCCAAGTTATTTTTAAGTATGTGAACGGGTTGCATGCAGTGCTCTGGGAGTGTTAAGACTTACTTTTGGGAAAAAGGAACCCATAGCAGTGCATCTTCTGAGCCTCACCTGGGTTCAGAAGGCAGATGCTTTTAGGTGTTCGAAATGCTGCTTTTGGGGAGTGCCAGCAAGTGCTTCTGTTCTCACATTGCTGGATAAAGGGCTGTACAGCCTGGACCAGTGGTCCAGAATTTAGGCGTCTCTTTACCTAAAGTCATCTGAAGGTTTGGTCTATGAAATATGTGCAGTTTCTGGCAAGATAGAGAAACATGATCCAAAAATGATGTCAAATCTATTGCTACTTCATATCCAAAATGTGTCAGCCTGGTAGAAAGATTTTGCTAGATGTGCTGTGGGTGAGTTTCAGCTCTTTTTAGTATACTATGCAGTTTATGTACCTGAACTGTATGTTTTCTTTCTGGAGAAGTGGGATCTCATGCTCCTTGCTCATGCTTTAGGCCTCTGGGATCTTTTTCTGTCATGTTCTCCTTCATGGGGCTCTCAGTTGCTTTTAAGTCCTTTCAGTCCAAGATATTATTGCATAATACAGCAGTTTCATGTTGCTGCTTAGAATTAAACACTGCATTAGAGAAATGCATATTCCCAAGCCATTAAACAGTAATTGTTTCAATGTAAAGAGTAATTATTTGGAAAACTAGATATTAATAGATGATGTCTATTAGAAAAAAATGTGAAGAAATAAAGAACAAGCCAGACTGCTCTCACTGGTGGAAATTCCCTTAAAAATGTATTTTCTCACAAATACAGCAACTATTTAGTCAAAACCACATTTCCTAAAAAATATTCCTTTTCATTTTTAATTCACGTGACACTTATATCCTGTGGTAGGCCAACATATTCCATCCCTGTAGTGCCAGAGCTGGATACTTCATTTTCTCAATGTCTCTGTAGTCCTTTTGCTGTTTGATTTGTTTGAGTAAAGCTCTCTGGTTTTCCCATTCCCCATGTGGATTGTCCATTTGGCAGTATGTTGTAGGTGAGTCAGCAGTTTGTATGCACAGTAGCTGGGTCTGAGTTTGGCTACACAGCCAGCATCAACACCTGTCTCCGCCAACAGACATGTCAGCAGGATGGCTTTTGTGTTTGGACTGCTATGCCTCATGCTAGGTGGCTGCTGGCATTTTTGCTAGCAAAAATGATAACCTTGATACTATTAAGTGTATTAGTATTCCCTTAATACTGTTGGAAAGCTAATAGCCTTTAGTATGGATAGCTGTTTTTTTGACATAGATAGGGATCTATTATGTATTTATGAAGATTTACAAATAATGGATATATGTACTTTCTTTACAGCGTCTCCTTTTAAGGACTTTACTTGCTACACATTAGCAGCATTTCTTGGTAAAATTTCAATGGCAGAATCTACTAATATGGTGCTGAGGTGGAAAAGACCTGCTTGGAACCACACTCTGTCTATGTTTCTGGCCATGGCAGGCAATACCAGTGTCACCAGTATGCTGAGTATAAAGGCAGTTAAAGTAAATGGTAACAAAATGCTGATTTTATGTAGAGGCCTTTATGATTATAGCTTAGCCAGCACTGAAAAGCATCTTGTAGAGTTAAGTAGTATAGGCTTGTTGGTGTTGCTACCACTACTCTTTAGACAGACTTGTTCCTGTGAAATATTTTATTTTAGACTTCTGATTTTTTGTAACTCCTTTCTTTTTAGTTTTTACTTAACTTTAGCTTAATTTTTAGCATTGTGAGTGGTTTATTAGGTTCAACGGTTTTGGTATTTTTAAGTCTTTCCTAACATCCACAAATCTGGGCTTTATTTCAAGAAATAAAATTCTTTAGTATTAGGCATACTATTGCTCACCTTCTCTTTCTGAAACATAAGCAGGAGATTCATTGTTCTTTTGACTTGAATTTTGTTATTGCTTTATTTTTTTTATCCAGGAGAATAACGTGTGCATCTGTGATGGCATAATTACTATGTAATATGTGTATTTATGAAAAACAAAAGAGGCATTTTTACTTATTTCTTTGTTGTTTATTTGCAGGGAGAACCTGTTGGTTCACGTGGTTTTGCTTTTGTTTCCATCACTGGAAACAGTTTTTGCATGAATGTGTACTGTTTAGTTTTATTGAAGTTTTTTGTAACTGTTTTCCACAGAGACTTCTAAACCCTGATGTTGTGGTCATGCTTTGGACTCATGTACAAGCTGAGTGTAATTAGCAGTGTGCCTGTACCACAGGGACCTGGGTTTCCTGCAGTGCCAGCTTAGCACAATTGCAAGTGAAAGGGGAATGAAAGTCCTTGACTTGGATCTGCTTCCCATGGGAAGAAGTGCTCACTCATGTGTTTTTGCATATATACTTTTGCTTTAGACTTTTCTTTACTGCAGCAAAATAGACACTTTCCACCTGCATGACTGCATGAGGATCTGTTTTATGGATGGATGCAAGTGGTGTTCTGGCAAATACATTCCACTGTGACTTAAAAGTGTCAGTGAAGGGCAGTGTTTGCAGTAGCACTAGCTCCTAAAAGCCAGCCTTCCTCTTCCAGGGTCCCTCCTGCCATGCCCAGTTATTCTACACACTTCATCCCTCTCCTTGCACAGGTGCCTGTAGAGATATCTTTTGGGCAAGGGCAAAAGAGAGATGCTTAACCTAGGTACCACCCAAGTAAAAGACTATTTAATTTCAGTTTTCTCTCCTGGTGCTGAAGAAGTAGTGGTCACAAGTGGGAGATATGAATTTGGTAGCAGTACTGTGTTGTTTTCTAGCTGCAGGAATACAGTTCAATCAGTGCCAAAAGGCTGGGAGAAACTAGGGCTGTCCAGTGGTGACCAAGACTCTTAAAACCTTAGCAGATGGTGCTAAGAATGCTTTGCAATTGTTGGAGCAACCAAAATTGTTTAAATTTGTTTATGCCTTAGCAGGCCTCTGTAAACAAAACCTAAGTTAGCTTGATTTTGAAGTAAGCTTAATAAACAAATCATTTCACTGAGTAACATACCACAGAAAAAAGTAATAAATAAATGTGTTGTGCTAACAATTATGAGAATATATATTCCTTTCTCTAATCCTAAATTAACACTTTCACACTTAATTTAACTTGAAGGGAATTTTTCCGTTCTATCAGATTTATTGATGGTTTTTCATGCTTTAAAACTCCCAAGTAGAAATTTTTAGAACTGCAAGAATTTCCCTGAAACATTTGCAAAGCAAATGCTGCAGAATGGTATTGGCATAAGGTGGAAAAGTGTAATCAATTATTGTATTCTCATTGTTCTGGTTGGCACATGTGAAGTTAAGGATATGAGTGGTGATGAAATGGCAAATTGGATTTTTTGTAACTAATTTAATTATTCAAGTTAATTCCAGGCTGACTCTGTAATGCTAAGCAGTCTGTGATACGCCCTTGGCAAATAAAGTAGTGCAGGGTGTGTGCCTTTGGAAATCCCCCTACACCCCCACCGTTCTTTTCTGCAAGCACAGTTGCCTGGAAGTACACTTACTGGTTTGATCCTTTTGATTTACAGTTAAAGGATTAAAGGAACTTGGACTTTCTTTGTGAGCAACAAATTTTGCTAGATCTGTGGTGGGGTTTTGGAGCCAGATTCAGCCCACCTTGTAACTATGCTATGTGTCTTTCTAATTCATTGTAGCAGTTCACATATGTGTTGACATTAAGACAAACAACTGTAGAAAAAAGTATATATTTTCAAAGTTGCAGTTACTCGATATCTTTTTTTATGTGACGTAATCTGTATTTATGTGCAGTGCTGAGCAGAATTTCTGTTGAGGCAAAAAGCCTCAACTGTAACAGAAAAAAAAAAATAGGAGAGATCTTCAATTTATTTTTCTGGAATTGAGAAAATGAATTGCTGTGTTAAGATTTCTTCCAAAAACTATAAAATATGGGTTGGTTGCTTTTTTTAGGGGGAATGAGGAGGCATGTTGAAGGGGACCAAGGAGCAAAACCTGGCCAACTGATGCACAATTCTTTTGCTTTTAGTGTCTCAGGTTACCTTTTTTTGCCAGTGACAGATCTTCTCTGTCTCTCATGAATGGCACTGCACTGGATCTGAGTGCCTGGGAAATTGCATCGGTGTAAGAGTGTTAGAGTTATCAGACATCTGATACCTAAGTTGCCTTTATATGCCCTAAGGAAGTATTTGTATCCAGAAGCTCCAGAACCTAGCAACCCCAAAAATTCAGAGATGCCTGCTGCTTCCATGATGTTCCTGTGCATGGCTGGGACATTTTGTAAACACACATGCTTTTTCTTTTGGTGATATATAGAATGAAGCTCCAGTGAGCAGGTTGGCTCATGCTCTCAGCTGAGCCTTGCTCTAGCAATGCCCCAGTTTCCCAAGCAGCCTGATGACCACCTAATGCAGAGATGACCAATTACTCCCTCCCTCCACCATAGGGAGTGCAGACAGAGCTACTTTATGTATTTGAAGTGGTTGCTGTGGTGGTTCACGTACAGTACAGTGAGAGGAGTGGCAGAAAGCAGTGCATGTTGGTGATAAGTTGTGGATTTGTGGCTGTTCACTGCTAGTGACTGCCCCCTTGTTACTGATCTGCCTAGCCTATGCGACTAACCAGCATTTCACACAGTGATCACAAAACCCACTCTACTTAGTATTTCACAGGTTTGTGTTTTCCAAATTTGAAATACACAGACATATTGAAAACTGGAAAAAAACCCAGAAGTTACATCCACCCCCCACTTCTTTTATTTCTTTTCCCATTACTGTCAAGCAGCAAGTGGTACAGTCTAGTCAGATGGATGCTGATTTGGGAATAATGCTGTGATTGTCTTGAATCACTTGGAAGAGCTCTGTGGGGCTTTTTGCTTCTTTAAGGAAAAAAAAATATTGCTAATGGACAAAAGCAAAAATGAAAAGCCTTAATCCAGAGGTTTACTTCATATGGAAGGATTTTTAAAAAGCATAACAATGAAATTAAATGCCCTGCTGTCTCAGCCATAAACCATAACAACAAATGCAGGACAAATCCTTTTTTGTTCCTTACTATTTTTGCAGTTAGTTCACTTTTTCTCCTGCAGAGAGGCTGCATGAAAGATCTTATTACTTGTGGCTGTGATAAAATATGCTGGCTCAGCCTGCCTGAAGAAACAGAAGCCTTGTCAGGAATGCTGATTACCATGACAATCTAAGCAGTCTAGAGCTGTGGTTTGTGGGGGTTTTATCATAAAGATACAGAACGTGATCTGAATGGTAGAGCTGCTGCTATCATGATCATGACTCAGGAGATCAGTCATCCTTGCAGGACTTTATTTTCCATATTGTGTTACCTGAAGAGGGAGCAGGGGGAACCGTATCAATTTCATGTGTATTTTTATAGTATGTTGCTGTATTTACATATTTAGTGTATATTTTTATGCTATAGTTACATGGTGGTTTTTTATAACATTTTAAATATTTGTTGAACACCTGTGTAAAAGTTAGGCATTGCTCATGTGTTTGAGGAAGAGCTTGGGAGAAAGGTTAGCAGGGCCAAAAAAGTTGTGCAGATAACATTATAGCCTCAAGGTGACCTATGGTAAGAGTTTCTCATCCAGAAGATGGGAGAGCAGCTAAGGCAGGTCTAGGGAGGGAGGGATGAAGCCCTTTTGTTTTGGAGAGCTGCAGTGAAGGCTTCTGGAATCAGGGAGGAGGCTGATGGATTTGGGCATCCCTCCCTGCAGCTGCTCTGGCTAGGCCTCCTCTATGCAGTGTCTCTGACAGAAGCTTTGGATGCTGTGAGCTGACTTCTTGCAATGTGAACATGTGGCAAAACCGGCAGTAGGTTAGGCATTGAGGAGGTTTAAATCTGTGGGTCTTCCACGCTCCTAAGGGTAAGCACAAAAGCACAGAGAGAAACTGCCCAGCACATCTTCCTGCTCCCCCTCCCCAGCCCTGTGTACTATGCCAAATCTGTGCTGCAACATCTTCGCAACCAAGGCAAAAAAAACCCTAAACCCACCATGCTCTCACTTCCTATCCATATTAGAGTGTAATTATTTCAGCCATTACTTCTTCAAAGGTAAGAACTGAAAGATCAACCCCTACTACCTCCATAAAAGTGCACCTTATGTGTGTTAGTAGGGCTAACAGCAAGTTGTTTAAGGTTGTTGGCTTAAAACTTTCTCAGTTCAGAGTAGGAAATCCAGTCTGCTGGTCTCTCATGATGTGCGTGAAGGAAGTTATTGACATTTTGACACTGTTAAGAAAGAATACACTTAGAACTTTGAGTTAGAAAGGAAAAATGACTTGAAGTTGCAAAGTCCCAAATTCCCTGTACAAATTAATCTGAGAACTTTGATTATTTAAAGACTTGGCTACTTAAGTGTTTTCCTAGAAGTATTTTGGTTTTGGTTCATTATGACGAAAAGCAAGGGTATTTGCATTATCATTTCTTAATTGCTTTCTAAGTAATTTCTTTGTTTGCACTAAAGTATTTATTATTTGTTGTTTACACTAAAGGATTTATTTATTAACTGCATAAGGCTATCATCATGTCAAGGAGCTTTTGTTCTGTTCCAGTAGCCTAAAAATAAAAATATCTAAGGGTTCATTGTATAAGCTTCATTCGTAATGTGGAACATACTATGAAATCATTATTAAGAGCAAACAACCAAAAGTGTGTCTTTCTGCACAGTTCTAGAGCATGAACCAAAAACCATGGATACAAACGATGAAGAGGAGGATGAGGGAGAACAGTTTGACTTTGACAGTGGAGATGAGATACCAGAAGCAGACAGGCAAGCCCTTGTACTACCCTCTCCTGGTCCTGAAAATAACATAGAGCACCAAGAGGCTAACACCACAGGTAGGTCAGCCTGTCGGGCTGTTCCGCAGCTAGGCTAAATAGTCAAGACTGATTATAGCATGCGTTTTCTTGACAGTGCAATAAAAATCTTGTAAAAAGAGGTTTCCATGGAAATCCCATGTATTCATGGTGCTCATTCCAAACATACAAGTGTTTTGAATATTACTGTTACTGATAGTTCCACTCATGGTAGATTTGACAAGGCAAATGACCATCACACCCAAGTCTGCCATCCAAATCAATGGATTGATCTCAGTCATAGTGCCATACTACAATAAAAATATGTATGGCTAGGCTTCATGAATGAAGATCCAGGGAGGGCTCCACCCACTCTCCTCATCAGCGCCTTTTATAAGCACGCTGATAAAAAGAGAATAGCGGATAGCACCCTCGAGCCTGCGCAATGGATTTTTTTTTTTTAGGTGAGACACAGCATGCACAGAGCTGGACCCACCCTTTAGTCCTAAGGTTCATCTGCAAGGGCCTAGCAAGCTTGGATGCTGGCAGCCAAGTCCTTAAGATGCAGGTTTAACCTCTTAGATGGAAGGCCTTCCAGGGCTAAACAAGCTCCATCTGCCCAGGTTTGGAATCAGAGTTGTCCTTCTCCTAGGATGAGCGCCAGAAGGCTAATGAGCTCATCCTACCCATCCAAGGATTATAGGAACATGAGTTTCACTCCCCACACTTTACCATGGGTAATGAGTTTAATGCTCCCTCTGCTATCGGCACAGTTATCGCACCAGGGGCCACAGAAGACCCCAAGTGATTTTCAGACTGTGCCTGAGGAAGAAAAATATACCCTTGCAGCAATAATGGCATGTGGCTGGCTCAAAATAAACTTCTTTCACAGCTATGCTTGCTGATTGCTGGTCTTAATACAGTATGCATAAAACTCAGTGGAGTCTGAATGTATGAATTTTATTCAAACACAGAAGTCTTATTTCATTAAACATTGAAACATTTGTTACTTGCAGATGTTACCTGTGCTGAGGTGTAGTCTAGAAATCACTGTATTCTGCTTAAATTGATAACAGCTTATTTTTAGAATCCAGTTATTGTTTTTCTCTAGGCATCCTTGTAGCTCAGCTTGTGTTACTGCTGTTACATTCCTCATCTGTAAAAGGGGGAGGGTAGCACTACTACTTTGTGGGAATGTTATGAGTCACAGATTGTAAGCAGCTTGTATTGTAAGGATTGTATCAGTATTTAGGATATTTGCAAAGAATGACATTAGGCAACTTGAACAGATACGAAGAAGCAGACTTTATTTTTTGGTTTAATTTTTCATCTAAAGGGGCTGATAATTTAGAAGACAGTGAGAAGCTACAAACATCAGAACCTGCTGCAGAAGGCACTCCAGCCAAAGTAAATCCCTACTCTGTCATAAATATTTCACCCATCCAAGAAAAGGATACATCCTCATCACCAGAACCAAGTCCTCAATATGAATGTGCAAGTCCAGACTTGTCTGGTGGATATTCTGTTCCTGTTCCCTGTGGCTATGCTGTGCCATCTAATTTACCTTTGATACTACCTGCATACTCCAGTCCTGTCATAATACGCAGTGTTTCTGTAGATGAAGAAGGTACTGTATTTATACACCTTACTTTATTTGAAGGGGAATCCTTGTTTAAATTCAGGTACCTGTGCTGCTTTGTAAATGCTTGCATAGCAGTCAGCCTGGATGTATGTGGGAGATTTTGTGTCAAAACAGAGACCCTCTCCTGAAGTATGAATTAAAATTTCTTGTCAGATTTGGAAGAAAAATGTCAATTCTTTTGGACAAAAAAAAAAGTAGTTCCTATGGGACTCTGCTTGTCATACTAGGATTGAGATACCTAAGTAAAAATGCATAAGAAAAAACAAATGTATGCGATCAGTTCTTTCTCAGCCCTTCTTAAAGTTTGGTGGTGCTTGACCTTTTGTTTTGCTGCCACTGTTACAACATATAGTGCAAGAGAGGACTCCTGTCGTGTCATTAAGAATAATTAATACTAACTTCCTTTTAATGTCATGAAATAATTTCCAGAGTCATAGTTCAGTATTTAAGCCAAATGGTTTCTTGTTATACCTTATCATATTTTATCTAGGTCCTGGCAGATTTTTGTTCCTTCTTCCTTTTCTACATGCGCTTCTGTTTGTTTATTTTCCAAAATTTGTGGATTTAGTGTTGCTGTGGGATTTTTTTCCTTGACAATTTGACAAATTCTGTTTGTCCTTTACTACAATTTAAGACAAAAGAAGAAACTTGAAAGGGGAATAACTATGGATTATTACACAAACAGGCTCAATCCCCGTTTTGTAACCAGAAATGGCAAAGCTGATAGCTTAATATCAAGAAAGCATGAACACAAAGCTTTCCAAACCCTGCCTTCTTATTCTCTCTTATATTTTGAATATCCTATTCTTTAGCTGGGCAGCAGTTCTGCTGTAATAATTTTTCTCTGGCAGCCTTTGCTGTCTACCAACATTACAAATATTGGCAAGTAAAAGCAAATGTTTGTGTGGTTATTATTACCTGCAGAGGAATATATGAGAGATTAGAATTAAATGTATCAGACATTGTAATTTCCTCTTAACAGCTCTTATACTAAATTTCTGTGATTTGAATTCTTTTATTTGCAAAAATGTTTAGTGCGAAGAGACTTCTTTTTTTAGATGTGTTTGGGGATAAAGATATTGTACAGAAGTAGATTATTCATTAGCAATAAAAGTAAAATCCGTTTCATATGCTAAAATGTACTGTTTGAACCACACCAAATGTTGTATTCCAAGCACTTTGATGATTTTTTTTTCTTTTCTACTTAGCAGGTATACAGTCAACGAATGAAGAATGTCATTATAATTCTGTAAACTCAGAGGAGCTTCAAAATAGGTGAATGCAAGTTCAGCATGTTTTAATGATCTGTAAAATCTTAATTCCTAAGAAAGCTTACATTTTATAAATATTTTCTTTTTCTTGTGTGATGCTTCCATGTTTGTTTATTTTCTTAATTCCATAACTCTGGTTGTGTACTAAAACTAGCATTGGCTGAGGTCTCATATGTATAACTGTGCCTGACATTTTTGAAGGCACTAGGTGTAATATATAGAGTCAAAGCAATGTTGGCTGCAGTAGGCTTATGAAAATCTTGTGGTCTAGCCTGCTGCTTTCAGATGCATGCCATTAGATCAGCCATGGCTTTGGTAGCTGAGCCTTGAACACCAGGGACGGAGGTGCTGTAGCTTTCCTGAGAAGTCTTCCCTGCTATACTGCCCTTTGTTGATTCCCCCCAAATGTCTAAATGGAATCTTCCAGTGTTCAGTTGTTGACTGTTCCACTTTGTGTATCATCTGGCACTGAAAAAAACACCCCAGCCAAAAAAAAAAACCAACCCAAGTCCATCACCTCTGTAGCTCTTTCATATAGCTGTAGCTGCTGTTGGATCACCCTTGGCATCCTTTTCACCAAACTAAATAAGCTCCGTGTCTTCCACCTCTTTCCTTCTAGGTCATGTGCTTTAGTCCTTGACTCAATTTCTCCACATCTCTCTAGATGTAGCTTCTCTAGAGTTAGCTTCAATTTCTCTGCAGCTCTCTGAAAGAGGACTGTTGGGAAGTCAAAACTGGATGTGCTGCTGCACCAGCACCAACTTGAGGAGGTTAACAGCCTTGTGAAGACCGATGGCTTCTGATGTTGCCCAGAATGTCTGTAGTATTACTGTGAAAGAGCAGCTCTTAGTTCACTGCTTTCTAAGAAAGAATTTCCTGTGTTCTGGTAGAAGAACTCAAAAGCAAAATATTTCTTGAGACTGGAAGGGAAGCATTTTAAATTTTTTTATTAAAGTTGTCAGTGTGTCAGATAGAATAGATTAATACATATTGAAGCAGCATTTTTGAGTAATTGGCAGCCTTAGAGTGATAACTTGAGAACACCACAGTATTTATTCTCTTGTCTTCACAGCTGTTTAAAAACATTGTGGTGTAGCTTTTAATGCTTTTATTTTATGAACTTCTTTCAAGTGAAGATAACCAGACCAAGAGGGAGGATGATGCTCTGGCCAAGTGGGTTGCAGATCCTACAAATACAGCGTGGATGGAAAGTAAGTATCAGTAAGCACAGAAATACATTTATAGAAGAAGGTAATTTTTAAGTTGTGATCAACAGTATATGCATATCTATATGCACATATGTATTTTATGGGAATATCCATATTGAATGTCACTCTATTTATTCAGATCAGATGTGTTCCAGAACCAAGTTATACCAGTTAAAACATTCAGCAGTGTAATGAAATTGTGTATTTTAGAATAAAACTAACATACATTTTTCCAGGGAATTTTTTAAGTCTGTGGAATCATTTGTCTCTGTCGTAAGGAAAACATTTGGCTCTATCAATACAAAATTTGCTGCAGTTCAGTCTGCTCTGTGGCAGTATATGAAATTGTTTTTCTCATGCACGAACAAATTTTTGGAGAAGGTGGGAGGGAAGTAATTGCCACTTTTTCTTGGTGTGTACCCATGGCTCTTGAGTGGCAGCTGCATTTTAAACCACAAAACAGAGACTGTGTGGCTTGAGGACAGGCTGTCCTGCCTGTTCTTAGCTGTTCACACTGGGCTGGAGGTTCATCATGCCACTTGAAGTGACTGAAGAGTTTGCATCCTTGTCCTGCCTCTTAATGTAGTGCAGTATTCATTACATTAGTTTTGGATGTTTTTAAAAAATGTCTGATACAGCTTCTCTACAGCCATTTAATCAGGCAATGAGCAGCTTCAACAAGCACAGGATATACCTTAGTGCTGTAAAAAGGACAGAGAAATGTTGGCTGTTATAGTGGATTTCTGTTTTCAGGCTACCAAAGGAACTGTGTGAGATTTCACAAATACTCTATACTGGTTTTGTGCATTATTGCATTATTTGAATGGTGATAAGATGTACTAGCAAAATGCTAGTGGAGAATGAGTCATATTTCCATTGTATTCATATGTGCCAATACAGCTAAAATTCAATAGAATAGATTATTTCACTTGGAAGAGACCTATAATGATCATCTAGTCAAACTGCCTGGCCACTTCAGGGATGGCCAAATGTTAAAGCATGTTATTAAGAGCTTTTTCCAAATGCCTCTGGCAGGGACACACAAGGATCATCAAGTCCAACTCCCATTAGGCACAGGACAAACCCCAAGGTCACACGAGGTGACTAAGGGCATTGTCCAAGTGTCTCTTAAACTCCACAAGATTTGGAGCCATGACCACCTCCCTGGGGAGCCTGTTCCAATGCTCCACCACCCTCTGGGTGAAAAACTTTTTCCTAACATCCAGCTTGAGTTTCCCCCAGGACAGCTTCATACCATTAAATTAGTCCCATTCAAATTTTAGGAGGGTTCTAATTTATTTTGTTATGTGGTTTTTTTTTCTGTTTTGCTTTTAGACCCAGGTGAAGTAATTTACGATGATGTGCCAAGAGAAAATTCAGACTCTGAACCAGGTTTGAGGTCTTTGTAATACAGCCCATGTTGAAAGTTATGTAGTACAGAATTATGTGTATCTGTGGTCCTCAAACTGTGGCATAAGAAGGAAATGCATAGGCAGTGGAATCAGGGACACATGGCCTGGGGAAAGTATAGGGAAACAACTCAGACATGTAGGGATGGGGTCAGGAAAGCCAAGGCACAGACAGAACAGAACTTGGCAAGGGATGTTAAGAACAATAAAAAGGATTCTGTAAGTACATTAGTAAGAAGAGAAATGTCAGGGAGAGCGTCCACCCTCTGATAAACAAGGATGGAGAACTGGTGATGGTGGATATGGAGAAGGCTGGCCTACTCAACGAGTTCTTCATTTCAGTCTTCCAGCACCTACCGAGAATCAGTAGCTCTAGGTGAATGTTAGGGGAGCAAAGGCCTTTCCACTGTAAGCAAAGAGCAAGTTCGAGACCTCCTGATGAAACTAAACAGGAACGAATCTGTGGGACCCAATGACATACATCCCAGAGTCCTGAGAGAACTGGCAGATGTAGTTGCAAGACCACTCTCCATCATATTTGAAAAGTCATGACAATCAGGTAAGGTCCCTGTTGACTGGAAAAAGGGTAACATCACCCCATTTTTAAAAAAGGGTAGAAAGGAGAACCTGGAGAACTACAGACTGATTGAGCCTCATCACTGTGCCTGGGAAGATCATGGAACAAATCATCATGGAAGCAATGTTAAGGCACATGGAAAATAAAGAGTTGATTCTAGAAAGCTAAGGACAAATTGTGCCTAACCAATCTCGTAGCCTTCTGTGATGAAGCGACTGCACCAGTCGATGAGGGAAAACCAACCAATGCCATCTACCTAGATTTCTGTAAGGCCTTTGACACAGTTCCACATGACATCTCTAAATTGGAGGGCTGTGGATTTGAAGGGTGGATTATTAGATGGATGCAGACAAGAGAGTTGTAGTCAATGGCTTTATGTCTAGGTGAAGACCGGTGATGAGTGGTGTCCTTCAGAGCTCTATCTTGGGACTGGTGCTCTTTAGTATCTTTTTCAGTGACACAGATGGGGGATTGAGTGCACCCTCAGCGAGTTTGCAGATGACATGAAGCTGAGTGGTTCAGGTGACACACCAGAAGGACAGGATGCCATCCAGAGGGGCCTGGACAAACTTGAAAAGTGGGCCAAGGAAATCTGAATGTGATTCAACAAGTGCAGGTCCTGCATCTGGGTCAAGGCAATCTGAGACATGAGTATGTATGGCTAGGATTCGCGAACGAAGATCCAGGGAGGGCTCCATCCACGCTCCTCATCAGCGCCTTTTACAAGCGCGCTGGTAAAACGAGGATAACAGATAGCACCCTCGAGCCTGCGCAAGGGATTTTTTTTAGGTGAGACACAGCATGCGCAGAGCTGGACCCACCCTTTAGTCCTAAGGTTCATCTGCCAGGGCCTAGCAAGCTTGGACGCTGGCAGTGAAATCCTTAGGACGTAGGTTTTATTAGAGTGTCCTTCTCTTAGATGGAAGGCCTTCCAGGGCTAAACGAGCTCCATCTGCCCAGGTTTGGAATCAGAGTTGTCCTTCTCCTAGGATGAGTGCCAGAAGGCTAATGAGCACATCCTACCCATCCAAGGATTATAGGAACATGGGTATCACTCCCCACACTTTACCGTGGGTAATGAGTTTAATGCTCCCTCTGCTATCCGCACAGTTATCACACCAGGGGCCACAGAAGACCCCAAGTGATTTTCAGACTGTGCCTGGAGACATGAGTATACAGATTGGGAGATGAACTCATTGAGAGCAGCCCTGTGGAGAATGACTTGGGGGTCATGGTAGATGAAAAACTGGATATGAGCCAGCAATGTTCACTTGCAGCCCAGAAAGCCAACCATATCCTGGGCTGCATCAGGAGAGACATGACCAACTGGTCAAGGGAAGTGATTCTGGCCCTTTACTCTGCCCTTGTGAGGCCCTACCTGAAGTACTGTGTCCAGGTCTGGTGCCCTCAGCAATCTTTCAGAGCCATTCCAGAGGAGGGCCATGAAGATAATCAGAAAGCTGGATCACCTCCCCTGTTAGGACAGACTGGGGGAGTTGAGATTGTTCAGACTGGAGAAGAGAAGGCTTTGGGGAGACCTCATAGAGGCCTTCTAATACCTAAAGGGGCTTATAAAAAGAGGGATACTCTTTACCCAGTCAGAAAGCAATAGGACAAGGGGCAATGGTTTCAAACTGAAGGAGAGGAGATTTAGATTGAATGTTAGGAAAACTTTCTTTTCTAGAGGCTGTGGATGCCCCATCCCTGGCAGTGTACAAGGCCAGGTTGGGTGTGGCCCTGGTCAACCTGGTCTAGTGGGTGGTGTCCCTGCTTCTGGCAGGGGGGTTGGAGCTAAAGATATTTAAGGTCCCTTCCAACCTGGGCCATTCTATGATTCTGTGATACTGAATAGATAAATTTAAGTTCCTAAAATACATATAAGTGGGATTAACATTATGTCAATAAGTGGTAGGTCTTACAAAGTTCACAAACTAATCCGTGAAATACTTTATCTTGAGTATACTTTATAGCTCTTCTCAGAAGCTGAATTCTGCATTATTCTTTAGATACTGTCCCAAATGCTTGAGTATTCTGCATGTTAGAGAATTAGTTTTGAGAGTTGTAGCTATTCATGGAGCAAAACTCTGCTGAGTGTTGTGGTCAGAATTTTCAGCTTAACCTAGAAGATATTACTTAAAATTTTTTACTTTCCTTTGTCCCCAAAGACATCAAAAGATTCTGAGAAAATAAGTAGTGAAGGAAATTTCATCTTTTTACACTCATGATCTTGATGTTAATGAACTGTAAATTTTGACAGGGAGACAGCTATTCCAAAGAAGTTTCAGTCCAAGCTCAGCCTACATTAGCACGTGGACAAAATATGTCCACCAAATCACTGAGTAAATCTTACCCCAATACTGGCATTGCAGAAGTTTGATTTATGTAAGTCTTGACTTATTTTGACTCACTAGGATGATTCTCTTAAATTATTCATTGTACTGTATGTATGGCTAGGCTTCGTGAACGAAGATCCAGGGAGGGCTCCATCCACGCTCTTCATCAGCGCCTTTTACAAACGCACTGATACAAAAGAGGATAGCAGATAGCACCCTCGAGCCTGCGCAATGGATTTTTTTTAGGTTAGACACAGCATGTGCAGAGCTGGACCCACCCTTTAGTCCTAAGGTTCATCTGCCAGGGCCTAGCAAGCTTGGACGCTGGCAGTGAAGTCCTTAGGACGTAGGTTTTATTGAGTGTCCTTCTCTTAGATGGAAGGCCTTATACAGGGCTAAACGAGCTCCATCTGCCTGGGTTTGGAATCAGAGTTGTCCTTCTCCTAGGATGAGTGCCAGAAGGCTAATGAGCACATCCTACCCATCTAAGGATTATAGGAACATGGGTATCACTCCCCACACTTTACCGTGGGTAATGAGTTTAATGCTCCCTCTGCTATCCACACAGTTATCGCACCAGGGGCCACAGAAGACCCCAAGTGATTTTCAGACTGTGCCTGGGATTCATTGTACTAGATTGCTACCAAAATGTATTTTTAAATCACAGAATCCAGGGTTTAGGAGGATGTGTAAAATGTCAGATTTTCTTTCGAGTACATATTTTTTCCTGATTTAAATAAAACGTCAGTCTTAAAATGAAAGCTCAACTTTTATATACTGAATTTAATTAGAGGATATTAAATGCTGTGTTATAACCTCTGACAATAGGGATCCCTGGAAGAAGTTTTCACACTTTTCTACTTGTTATAACAACTGATGCAGCAAGTAGAGTGCATGCCTATCTCTGGATAAATAATGGGCACAAAAAATTTTCATGTTTGAGTCAGTTTGTTGTACTTTAAATCTTTGTCAACGAAAAGACCCTTGTCTTTAACAGGCGATATTTTGCTCAACCTTCTCAATATAGTTTTGTATATTTTGAAAAGGTTAATACTTCAAGCTCTTAGACTAGATTATGGGCAAGGTAAGCTGCAGGTATGGGAAACTCCTGGTGACTAGTGGAGCTGTAAGAATGAGGAGTTGTAAATGTAACATATTTCTTGCTACTTTGGTCTGATCTGTTCTGCTTGAATTAGTGACATTTTGATTCCTGCAATATTTTAACATTTGTTATTTGAGCTGGTCATGAAGATGTTCTTAGGGATAAATGGCAAGCTTACAAATGGAAGGATGCTTCTTCTTAGTGAAGTGTGTGTTCCTAGCTACAGTTTGAACTTCCTTTGAATTTCTTTTAAAATGTGGGATTTGGATGTAACAGTGTAGTTTGGTTAGGGCATCTTTTTAAAAGACTTGTAATGTGTAGCCGTAACACTGTCCACTTTTGGTACTCTGTTTCAACAAAACCAGCTCACTTTTTTTGAATATTGGATTTAACTCACATTTTAAAGTGTGCATACAAAAGTCTCTATAGTTCTTTATAGTAAATCCTGAAAAAAAATTTTGGTGTTTAAACAAACGTATTTCAGTGTAGCTTCTTCTATTTTGGTTTAATTCTTGCAGAGGAAATGATCTATGATGATGTTGAAAATGGTGATGATGGTGGAAACAGCTCGCTGGAATATGGGTGGAGTTCCAGTGAGTTTGAAAGCTATGAAGAACAGAGTGATTCCGAATGTAAAAATGGAATTCCCAGCTCCTTTTTGCGAGGCAACCACAAGAAACATGTATGTATCCTGCAGTACTGCTCAATCGTTGAGCTTATCCTGATTTCCAGTACTTGCCTTTCTCACCTGTATTTCCCTTCTCCTCAATCCACTTTCAAATACCAACAGCATCTTAATAAAGGTGATGTAAACCAGTGTGGGAGTGACAGTCCACAACAAAATGTAACAGGGAGAAGGAAAAATAAAAATATTAAACAAAAGCTCCTTAGAAAAAAACAAACAAAAACCCAA
Organism: Bucco capensis; assembly: GCA_013396975.1. Lineage (NCBI taxonomy): Eukaryota > Metazoa > Chordata > Aves > Piciformes > Bucconidae > Bucco > Bucco capensis. Next base: position 21,056 of record VWZO01007374.1, read on the forward strand.
AACACCTCAAATTGGATAGAGGTGAAATTAAAAATGAGGTGATTTTTGCTTGTGGGCAGTTTTACACCTTTTCTTCTTTTGGAGCTGCTGAATTAGTATAAGTGGTGAATGAGTGTGGAAAACAATGTGAAGAATAGATGAGGGTAGGCCTGACGACTTGAAATTTTGGGATCCTTCAGGTGCTCAGAAGTCTAGCTACATTTAAATGATTTCTCTTCCAACACAGACAATGTTGTCTTTTTCTGTTAATAACTTGAAAAAGCAGATAATTTTTATGAAATGATGTCTAAATATGCTGGGTTGTTATTATGCAATTTGTCTTAAATGTACTTTGTCAAGGACCTTTCTCATGCTTATTTTTAATGGTAACAGTTTCAGAAGATAAGACATTTTCCTTCCCAGCTGACTGATGCCCTTATCCCAGAGTGTGAGCCGTGTTGTGTTCTCATGTTGTTGATGATGTCAGCACAGCTCTGACAGTACTGGGGATTTCTTGCCATGGTGGCATTTTGGGAAAGCAAAAGTACAAAAAAAGTACAGTTATCGCACCAGGGGCCACAGAAGACCCCAAGTGATTTTCAGACTGTGCCTATTATATAGTATAAAGCTGAGCATTTGAGAGTATTTTGTCTTCACCTGTTTGATGCAGAAAGGGTTCTCAAGCATTTCTGCTATTTAGGCTTGCATACAATATTGCCATGAAGTAAGTCTCTTTATCCAGGTTTAATTTTATTAAGAAAAATTACAGGTGCTTAGATGTAAGCTTTGGTGGATCTGTGTATTTACTACATATTCCTTTGAACTTCGACTGTATTTATGCCCTAAACTGCTTGGCAGTGTTCTTTTTAAAGATATTTTTATTAAAAGTATTCTGCATGGTGTTCTGCTCAAGCATGTTCCTATTATTCACTGAACATGTAGACTGTATTTTTTATCTTATAGATGCAAAAACTTATGAGGGCGGCCAGAGAAGGTACTAAAGATGGACTTGAGAAGACAAAAGCAGCTGTGAAAAAGGGGCGTTCTTTCATCAGAACAAAATCTTTTATTTCTCAAGGTATGTGCCTATTATACTGTGTTTGTTACTCTCTAGTCATTTCTGAGAAAGGAAGCAAATGGCATATAGCATGTTTTTGTACTGGGAGCTGACTACTGCATACATTAAATCAGCTTTTTATCAATAAGATACGGTATAATATTCACTTCAGATGACTATAGTCAATATATCTTGAGTAGTTCTAGGTTTAGGCAAGAAGCTGAAAGATTTGAGAAACTCGCTACTTTGCTGTGGTGAGCTTGCACGGAGTGGCCCTGACCTGCTGGCAAGGTAAAACCTCCCGATGCCCCTTTAAGGATTCCCTGCAATTCCAGTCCCGGCTCCGGGGGCTGCGTGTCACGTGTGTTCTGGGACACCTCTCTCTGTCCCTGGGGACACAGCTTTCAGGCTAACCAACTAGGGCGAAGCAGGGGCGGAGCTGAACTCACTGCTCAAGTGGAGTCAGCTGGGTGGCTCTCCCATATTAACCAGGCTTAGGGAGCGTGAGCAACCCGGAATGTGAGCGTTCTGGAATGAGAATGAACAGGAACAAAGCAAACAGGTACGGAACAATTTGTGAAGCAGTTTGTAAAGGCAGGGTGCTCTCCCCTTTTAAGGTGTTATAGGTGAGCTACACGAGCGGTTGGCACTTGCCTTGGTAATACCTAGCAATGGTTATTACTAGGAAAAAAGCTTTAGCTAAGGAAGTGGCAACCCAGAGAGAGCCCTCAAGGAGAGATAAGGTGGTCCAGGTAGCAGGCTGTAGGGAGTGTATCAGCCACTCCCTGGTAGCAGGGGACTGTGTACAGTGTGAGCAGGTAGGTGATTTGTTCACCCAAGCAGCACAGCTGCAAGCTAAGGTTGAAAAACTGCAAGCTGAAGTGGCAAGACTTAGGAGCATCAGAGAGGCTGAGGATGAAATTGACTGGTGCAGCCAGACTCTGCCCTCCCTAAAACTGAAACAGGAACGGGATCACCTGCCACAATTTACCCAGGAACAGGAGACCCCTGGACCATCCCTGAAACGAGTTCATTGGGATACATAAACCAAAAAATACATGGTCAAGGCAGCAAGCAAACTTCTTCCTTGCCCACGTCCCCACATCTCCTTGGCAGTAAGCAATGGCAACAAGTTCCTGGAAAGGTGATGGGACAGCTTGTACTTGCCACCATTGCTAAGCATTTGGAGGAGAGGAGGCTTATCACAAGTAGTCAACATGGATTCTGCAAGGGGAAGTCATTCTTGACTAATCTGATAGCCTTTTGTGATGGCCTAACTGGATGGATAAATGAGGAGAAGGCAGTGGATGTGGCTTTTCTTGACTTTAGCAAAGCTTTTGATACTGTCTCCCATGGTATCCTCATTGCCAAGCTTAAGAAGTGTGGATTGGTAGACTGTAATGTGAGATGAATTGGGAACTGGCTGAAGGACAGAGCCCAAAGAGTTGTGGTTGGTGGAACAGAGTCTAACTGGAGGCCTGTGACTAGTGGTNGCCGGGGTTTGCCGATACTTGCTGCACGCTGCTGCGGGGTCCGTGTTGCTGTCCGAATGCTGGTGGGGTGTGCACCTGCTTCTGGCCTGCGCCAACCCTGCTGGCGTCTCCACTCCACCACAGCCTGCGCGTCCCCGCGCCGGGCAGGCACCACCTGGCGGCTCCGCACAGCCGCACACCGGGCAGGGACCACCAGGTGGGGGTGCAGGCCACCCCGCCGACTCGCCGCCACTGGCTCTGGTCCTACCTGCGCAACCATGCAGCTTAGCTGATGGAAAGGGCTACCACTCACCAAGTTTACAAATAAACACATTAACGGTCGGGGGCTGAAGGGGGAAAAGATAGATACCTCGGGCAATTTTTACATATCCCATAACACCTGGACAGGCTAGCAAGATGGGCAGGGAGAAACTTAATGAAATTTAACAAGGATAAGTGTAAAGTACTGCATCTGGGAAAGAACAACCCCATGTATCAGTACATGCTAGGAACTGATTTGTTGGAGAACAGCCCTGGGGAAAAAGATCTAGGAGTCCTGGTGGACAGGATAATGACCATGAGCCAGCAATGTGCCCTTGTGGCCAAGAGGGCCAATGGCATCCTAGGATGCATTAAGAGGAGTGTGGCCAGCAGATTGAGAGAGGTTATTCTCCCCCTCTACTCTGCCTTGGTGAGGCCCCACCTGGAATACTGTGTCCAACTCTGGGCCCCCCAGCTCAGGAAGGATAGGGAGCTGCTGGAGAGAGTCCAGCAGAGGGCCACCAAGATTACTAGGAGAGGGGAACATCTGCCCTATAAGGACAGGATGAGAGAGCAGGAGAAGAGAAGCAGGCTCTTCAGCCTGGAGAAGAGGAGACTGAGAGGGGACCTCATTAATGTTTACAAATATGTTAAGGGCGAGTGTCAGGAGGAGAAAGCCAGGCTCTTCTCAATGTCATCCAATGTTAGGACAAGAGGGAATGGGAGCATGTTGGACCACAGGAGGTTTAGTATTAACCTGAGGAAAAACTTTTTTACAGTAAGGGTGATGGAGCACTGGAACAGGCTGTCCAGGAGGGTTGTTGAGTCTCCTTCTCTGAAGACATTCAAGAGCCGCCTGGACACATTCCTGTGTGACCTCGTCTAGGTGACCCTGCTCCGGCAGGGGAGTTGGACTAGATGATCTTTCTAGGTCCCTTCCAATCCCTGGCATTCTGTGATTCTGAGGACCACAGGGAAGGGTCCATTTAAAAACAACAAAACAGTGTCATAGGTGCTCTCTAGGTATTGGTATATGGGAGTATGGAAATTATGTTAAGCCTGTTCAGAACCCTTGTTATCCAAGGGAACAGCATAAATCTCTGCCAGGGTAGAGCACTGGAACAGGCTCCCCAGAAAGGTGGTCATAGTGCCATGCCTGACAGAATTCAAGAAGCATCTGGACAATTCTCCTAGTGTAACTTTTGGGGTTGTTGGACTCATGATCCTTGTGGATCCCTTTCAACTCAGGACATTCTATGATTCTAAGGTCTAGGAACTCCTGAATGTTAAGAAAGTCTGTTATGACAGGGCTTTCAGTGAAGTGGTAGATGACTATTTTAAAAGTTTGTCACAGCCAAGGCATAACAAACACTTTCTGTGCTGAAGAATGGAGGCAGAGACAGTGACTGTTCAGTTTTATAGAAAGCTGAGTTTGGATTGGGAAAACAGAAGTGGTTTAAAATTGAAAAGCTAGAAGTATTGATATTCTCTCTCTAGTTAAGAACAAGTGTCAGCTCTCTGTCATGATCCTTAGCAGCGGCAGTCCACAGTTAATTTTTGCAAGAGATGGGGTAGTAATAGGATACAAACTTATGTCTTGCTGCTCAAGTTTCTTTCCAGCTAATTGAGTGATTTTAACTTCAGAGCTTCTAAAACTACAATTTTAGGAAACCAAATCCACAAAACTGGAACAAGACATTTTCATTAAGTGGCTAACGTAAATCTGCATCCTATCTGTAAGGACAAGGACATATTTTACATCCCTGTCATGGCCAACTGCTTCTGAACTTACCTAATTCACAGACAGAAAATAGAAAGTTACTTGCACTAACTTTAGTGATCAAAAATGTATCCTCAACTCCTTGCTGTTGTACAGGAGAAAATTATCTGTTTCATCAGGACAGTGTGACAGTGGGCCTGGCATTACTCCGTACATTTTTAGGGGTTAGGTAGCAGACATAGGATATCTGTGGACAGTTTAATCCCTTAGTCACTTACCAAATTAGCAGGGAGCTTGTGACAAAGTTGTCCAATGTTTATTCATTAATACCTCCCAGCCAACAGATCTGCTCTCCTTTATGTTCTAAGATACAGTTTCTCATACTGTTCTTTGTCTCTTTGCTGCTGTCTGCTTGTTTGGCTGGCTGTGTATTGCCACCTGTCACTGCACTTTGGTGGCACTTTTTACGTGAAAGTAGTATGTAGGGAGTAGTGCAGAATTTCTTACTCTCATTTCTGACAAAAACCAAATTTTGGTACATTTGGCTACTTTAGTTCAGTTATAGAAGGGTGTGTGGAATTTTTTAAGCCTAATCATATTGTGGGTGGGCTTAATTTCTTTCCAAAGGTCATTTATTTCAAGACTACCAGCCCTGGAGCTACAGTATTTTAACCCTAGTTGTCATGCCCTGTACTCTGGACAGGCCTGTTCTCCTGGCTGTGAAGAGAGAGTAGAGGTCAAGCAAAAGATGCATAGGCTGTGTCCTGCTATGTGGACTTCAGGATTTTGAGATAGGTTTAAAAGATCTACTGTATTAGAACACCTATTGGTGGTGGTATTTATGTGATTTCACTGGTGATTCAGAAGTGCTGGGAAATATCTTTTGTTCAGTAAGTGAAAATAACACTGTTGTATAATTACTGTGCTTGGATGATAGGATCTTGGCTTTTTTTCTTCTTTCAATCTACATCTTGTAGAAGTTGACATTTTGGTTATTTGATTATTTGTAGATAATAGATCACCATGTATTGAAGAAGAAGAGCTGAACTTATTTATTGATGTGGACTGTATGCATACAGAAGCAATCATGACTCCTATGCCTGAAGGATTATCACAGCAGCAGGTAGTAGGCTTCTGGGAATATGGTATTCTGCCTCATTTTCCTTCCCTTCTGCTTTATATCAGTGGCTCCCAGCAATGCAAGCAATTTCAAACATACTGACATTTGAAAGTAATTTAAGTGTGTTAAGGTGTTTTGCATTATAAAATTATCTATAATAATTATGTTATTTTGCTACCTGAACACTTGAACTAAATGTGATGGTTGAAAGTGAAGAAGAAGAGTTTAAATATATTTTTATTGAGTAAGAAAACATTGCTCCAGGTGCTCCAGTATTTCTATTTTAAATGCAGAGAACATCCTGTATGCTCTCTGAATCTTAAAGTTTCTCCTGATTAAAAAAAGACCTTGTCCTAAATAAAGTCAAGTCTATGGAAGAGTGTATTTTGCTGTTCTCCGCCTCAAACTCTGTAGTCACTGTGGAAGCCACTTCAAAAAGTTCTAAAATCAGCATCAGTTAGAAATTTCAGCTAAAAAGAAATCCTGTGGGTTCATGTTGCTGTATTGTTATAAGAAATAACTATATGAGAGTTTTTAGCTTTTTGAGGTGTGGAATCATGAGTTAGTCAGTACCTTCAGAAAATGAGGAAAAAAATTAAGAGGCAGTTGAGGAGAATGGTATAAGATTTTTGGTTTGCTTGGTGAGGTTTATTTTTCTTGTGTGTTTAGTACAGTGAAGTGCTAATCTTCTAACAGTGCAACTCCTGAACTGGTTTACATAACTGTGAGATTTCAGCATTATAATGTAAGATCTCAGCATTAATCTGAATTCTGTTATTTCCTTCTTTCCAAATAGGGGTTTGAGAGATTCACTGCTTTGTGTATGGTTTTGTTTCTGTGTTTTGGTTTTTGTTTGGTTGGTTTGGGCTTTTTTGTTGTTTTTTGTTTGTGGGTTTTGTTTTGGTTTTTAAGTGATTAAAAATAAATGTACACTCTTTTGGAAAAATAGACTGCTCTTACTTTGGAGTAAACTAGTAGTTGTTCTGTAGGTCATGGTGTACGTTGGTTATCTACCCAGGGGGAACTGCTGAAGTGGGCAGGAATGGAGTTAGGAAAGCCAAAACTCACCTGGAGCTAGTGAGATGTGAAGGGCAATAGAGGAAGGTTTCTTATATGTATGTTGGCAGCAAAAGTAAGGCTAAGAAAAATATGAATCTGCTGAGGTACTTAGTGCCACCTTGGCTTCAGCTTTTACTCTTGAAGTTTTTCTTCAGATTTCTGAAGCTTCTGTGCCTAGAGGAAGGTCACATGCTGGAGTGAAGCATTACCTACTGTTAGGAGATGCTGCGGCTAGTTGGACGTAGGTATCTGTGGGGCCAGACAGATTGACTCTAAGGGTGCTGAGAGTAAGACCTTTCTCTATCATCTAAGATCACAGAAACAGAAGATTGGAAAAAAATTGTCACACTGACATCTTCCAGAAAGGCAAGAAGGATCCAGGCTGGCTTCTCATCAGTCCCTGCAAAGGTGATGGAGTAAATGCTCCTGGGAGCTGTTAATGGGCTCAGAAGGACAGGAGAATGATTGGAAACAGTCAGCATAGATGAACTAGGGTCCATTTGTGCCTTACCACCTTGAGTCCTGTCCTGGAGTGATTAAAATTTAACAGTGTACGTCATGTTCCCTTTTGAACTTTTGAGTTTGGATATGGACACTGTTTCTTTAAAAGAAAAGGACTCAGTAGTTGAACTCTTTCCCCCCCCCCCAAAAGAATTTGCCGGGAGAAGCCGAGAAGCTGATAAGAACGAAACCTCGCAGATGCGCACTTGTAAATCATCGTCACGGCGTCTCTGCACGGGGGGGTNTCAAACCAGGACAAGTCCCTTTGAGATGTCTAGCTTGTGGACAGAGGGGGACAGAGGATATCATTTACCTCTGCTTTAGCAAGGCTTTCAGCAGTCTTATGAAGTACCCTTGTAGCCATATCAGTGAGAGATAATTTGTATGGATGGATTAGAAGGTGAGTGGAAAAGAAACAAGAACACCATGCTCAGAAGGTTGTAGTCCCTGGGATAAAGTCAAGCAGGTGGCCAATGTTAGTGGTGTCCCTCAGGAAGGGTACAGCAGGCCGTGTGTGGGGAGGGTGGGTCTGCTGGTCAGTGTGGCTTTGATGGCCAGAAGTTGACAGAAAAACTCCAGCAGCTCAACAGAGGCCCAAAAAAGTCTTGACTCTGAGATAGCCTAACCCTGTGCAACAGCACAGTCTGGGTCTGGCAGACTGCACAGTAGCCCTGGGTACCCCAACTGGAGAGGATTAAGGCCAGAAACCCCTTTTAACCTGGACTGCTCTGCCGTGAATGAACTGACTTTATGAAAGTGCTAGTTTTAAACAGCAGGTGGCATGATAGGTTTTGTTTAAAGCCTGGTGCCTGTTTAAATAGTATGTCCAGGATTGGTTCTCAGTCCTGGTAGCTTTTGCTTCATTTTACTACTGGGACCTGAATTCTTAGGATAAATTGTTCATATTTGTATGCTACTTTTACTAGCAACAATGTGAATATAAATGTAAGACTTGCGTGTAAACCTGTTGTATCTGTTGCAATAACCTGTAGACAGCACTAAGTATCTATTTTGTGTGTTATAGATACTGAAAAACATATTTTCTACAGATGTTCATTTCTTTTCAGAAGAATGAACTATGACTAAAAGTAGACTTAATATCCTTTACCAGGGCAATTGGTACATTATAACAAGTAAGACACTTCTAAATCCATTCTAAACACAAATTAGACACAACTAATTTCATGGTATATATCTGAGGCAAGGCCTCAGATGATTTTGAAATCTTCCTTTGAAATGCCAGTACTTGAAAGAAAATCCTTGCATAACCTGCTTATAATAATAATTGTAAGCTTAATAATGCAAAAATACAAGTGTGGAGAATTAAAGGCAGTCATGGCAGAGGAGGCAGGAGTCTGAAAGAATCAGGAGCAGAGACCAGCAAGTCTGAGATTCGAGTTTCATGGTCATTTAAGCCAGCTTAAAATAGCAAAAAAAAGCAGTTTTGCCTTCCCTTGTAGTTGTGGGCTGTGGTTTGGTCCTGCCCTTGTACTGTCTTCTCTCTCAGAGTCCCTCGTTTGAAAGCCCTGGTATGAACTGGATTAGGAAATGGATTTGGGTGGAACCAAATCCTTAAAACCACAAAGAAATCTAATCAGTAACAGTAAGACATTTAAATTTTAAACCAGATTGATTCCCTAGTCCCTTCTGTCATGTCACCAGCACATGCATACTAAATGTGTTTCAGTTGAATTACAGTAGCAGGATCTGGAGAAGGAGGTGTGATAAAAAGGCTGTAGTTTGAAAACATGAAATATGGTAACACTTCTTTAAGCTCTTACACCTCTGTCAATGTGTATGAATATTGTTGAGACAAGATTTTCACTTTTGCATGGTAATGCTCAAAAAAGAATGCTGATTTACTTAGATACTTTCTCAGTGGCACAGTTTACATGACCATACCTTAAAGAGGCAATTAAAGTTTGCTTGTCTGTCTTTCAAATTATTCCTAACAAATTTATAAAACATATTAAAAAAAGAAAGTTAATCTTGTGGACTGCTTTTGAAAACTGGTTACCTGTTTCGTTGTAACAATTCACTGAAGTAGCCAACATCTTCTTACACTTACTTTTTATTTATATTAATGCCTAAATTTATACATCTAAAATTAAAAGACAAGTCTCAGAAGTAAAGCTTGGAATTACAACAGTCAGCAAAGGTTATATGTATAGATACAATAACCATTTCATTCTTTAAAATAAATAACTAATCTTAGAGTAATAATAAATCTCATTACTTTTGAAGAGGTACATTATTATTTTGCTGCAGTTCCAATATTGAAATTGCTTTGTGTTTCTTGTGGTTTATTAATGTGAGAATTTTATCATCAGCATTCCCAACTAGGATGAATGTGTTACCTGATGAGAGCTTAAGACAAAACTTTGTTTCTTCAACAGGTTGTGAGAAGGTATATTTTGGGCTCTGTAGTTGACAGTGAGAAGAATTACGTGGATGGTCTCAAAAGAATCCTGGAGGTAGCTTAATATCTTTTGCATTTTATAATTTAGAAATATGAAAAATAATCCAATCCTTAAAGAATCTGTAGTACGACTCATATAGATTTTGATACAGATTCTTCATGCAAATGTTTAAAGATTTTTGTGTGTATACTGTTACATAAGTTGTTTTTTTCCGTTGTAGAAGACCCATTTTTTTGTTTGTTTAAATCTATTTGTGTTTTTGTTTTCTCCACAGCAATATGAGAAGCCTCTTTCAGATATGGAACCAAAATTATTGAGTGAAAGAAAACTCAAGATGGTCTTTTATCGAATTAAAGAAATTCTTCAGTGCCATTCAATGTTTCAGATTGCACTGGCGAGTCGTGTATCTGAGTGGGACTCTGTTGAAATGATTGGTGATGTCTTTGTTGCTTCAGTAAGCAAATGCATCTGCACAGATAATCTGTTTTTATTTTATCTCCGTATCTTTCTATCTAACTTGGCCACTTTATTCCCATATTATACAATGCCTGTGGCAATTGTCAGAGTATGTACGTACCATCCTGGTAGGGAAACTGAAACCAACGTGTCTTAGGCTTGGTTGGCAAATGTGAAAGGATTGTGAGCAGAATTTTCAGGCTTTGATCAAACTTTCATTTAAGTAAACTTTTTTTTTTCTGAAACAATAGAGGTTCACAAATCCACCAGAATTAAGGTGAGATTGAGATTCAGTATCTCTTAAAAAGTGGATAGTCAAACATAGTATGTTTGTTGGGAGCAGTAAAATACTCCGTAGATGTTGTCCTGGATTCCTGGATTTTAACTTAACCTAGGGCACAGGTAAAAAGTGTTTATAAAATACTATCCCACCTTTAATGGAAGTCTATCCAGTAAAGGACTGAACTAGCCACTGCTTTAAATTAGAGAAAATGAAAAGTGGTCTTGCTGGTAGAAAGACATCGTTCCCACTATGGGTGTGTGGACAGAAAAGGCTGCCAACTTGCTGGTTCGAGTACTTGGTTTTGTTGCCACCCACCTGCTGGAAATTACTACCTTTTCATGCTTGCTTTAAGAGAGCTGAGATTGGTGTCTCTGCGTGTTTTGATCCCATTTCAGTCAAAATGCAACGATTATTACAGATTTTCTGCATAAAGTAAACCTATCTTGTTTTGACTGAATCAAGTTAGGTAGCGTTAATGAGACCAGCTCTGCAGAAGAGAGGGGTAAAATTACAAAGGCAGCAATGGCCATTGATCTTACCCATCATGTGGGTGTTCTCAGGCCACACAAGCTGTCTTGATTTCTTGGTAAACCCATACTAGCTGAAGATGGTGCATGGAGAAGAGAAGGCTCCAGGGAGACCGTATTGCAGCTCCAAGCTGCAGAGGTCTAGACAGTGATGCTTTCAGGGATGTTTTGTATTTATAGTTAAAGTTCACCCTTTTATCTTCTCAGTTTTCTAAATCTATGGTATTGGATGCCTACAGTGAATATGTAAACAACTTCAGTACAGCAGTAGGGATTCTCAAGAAAACATGTGCCACCAAACCTGCCTTTTTAGATTTCTTAAAGGTGAGTTCATTCAATCTTAAAACATCTGGACATAGAAGTAAGACAGTATAAATTGAATGATATGATAGAATTGCCATGATAGAATATGATAGAATTGACAATGATATGATAGAATGACATGATATGATAAAATTTTCAATAGTTGGTGTAGTTAGGAGAGCTATCAGCAAAATCTCTACCTTGGACTTCCGGAGGGCTGACTTTGGGCTATTGAGGACACTAATTCAGAGAGTCCCTTGGGAAGAAGCCCTCACAGGCAAGGGGGCCCAGGAAGGCTGGGCTTACTTTAAGAATGAACTGATGAAGGCACAGGAGCAGGCCATCCCTATCGAAAAATGAGCTGGTGGGGAAGAAGACCAGCCTGGTTAAGCAAGGAGCTTTTGAAAGAACTCAGGGAAAAGAAAAGAATGTATCAACTTTGGAAAAAGGGACAGGTGAATCAACAGATGTTTAAGGATACTATAAGGTTTTGTAGAAAGATAATTAGAGATGCAAAAGCTCAGTTTGAACTTAACCTGGCCAATTCTACCAAAGATAATAAAAAGTGCTT
>VWZO01007375.1:0-29246 GCA_013396975.1 Bucco capensis
CAGAATGCTGTTTTTAATATGATACCAAAGTATTTCAGGAGAGGCACCTGTAGAACCTATAGGATGATTTACAAGTCTGTTTTGGAGATTTGTCTGAAAACTGACTCTCACTGTGAAATGCTTTTAAAACACTTACCTCCAATATCGTTAAGTTTTTCACTACCTCGCATGTACCTACCAAGGTCACACTCTCAGAAGACAGAAGCATAACTGTATCTTCAGATTCTCAATCTCTAAATCTTTCCTGAATCTGCTCAAATTTTAATTCATTTTTTGGTATTCCAGATGATTACTCCTGCCAGTGCCTTACAAAATTTCCTTAATACTTTGCCACTTCTCCTGGAAAAATCTTTCTTGATATAAACCAAGGTCACAACTACGTTTTACAGACAGATCACATGGACAGTTAAGACTCAATAGGTAATTGAATTAATGCACACAGGTTTTTATGCCTTTAGTTACTTCCAAATTATAAGATTCCTAGTTCTAGTAAAAATTCTCCTTGTCTCCATATGAGTGACCTTGGATTTAATACTATTCAATTTCACCTGATTTCTAACATGCTATTCTTCAGAACCACCCAATTCATCATTGACTAATCTAAAATCCAATCTAATTCTCTATATATAAGCTTTATAACTTTATTGAACCAACAAGGTTGATAAATTTATTTCTAATTTTCTTTTTCTTCCTCATATGGTCAGTTTGTAGTTCTTACAGAATTCTACTTGTAAGTCATGTTCAAGTCTGCCAGATGCTCTTTTCAGCAGATACCACATGTTTTCAGCTACACCCAATAAAACAATTTTCCTAATAGTTTTCATTCCATCAAACTTGGACTAATACGTTCGCTTTGTGGTAGCATGCAACATGAGTTATTGAAACCTTCATGATTAAGATCTACTGCATTTCTTTCCTCCAGATGCTCAAATATATCCTCCAGATAATCAGTTATATTTCAACAGACGACAGATTCATCTCATAAAATGTACATTTGTGTGTATTTAAACAGTTTGCTACTGTTTCTATTTTTTCCTTGTTCTTCCATCTTATGTTATACACTATTTCTTCAAGTCCTTTCCCTGCACTGTTCCTGCTTAAATATAGGTACCATATTTTTTATTTTTCATTCATTCATCACCACCTGTAACAGGATCCAAAAGTAGCTACAACCAGAACTATAATTTCACATGCTAGTAAATATTACATATCCTCAAAACATAATTTAATACCTAATAACAAAAGCTTAAGTGTCAGGTAAAAGCATTTTTAAAGTGATTTGCTGCCACAGACTAGCATTTCAATACTTGAAACTAAAGGGTGGTGAAAAAATCAGTGGAACAAATTTTAATAGTTAAGAAATTTGAGGTATCCAAGTTGATGCAGAAAAATTTTTCCTAATAAACATTGGGCCTTGCTGCAATTAGCATATGCAGGAGAGTTATAAAATCTTTATAACTAACACATAAATGATAGGGTCTGGATGGATCTTATGGAACTTTTATGCATATCTGCTTTGAAGATCAAAATGGTTTTTATGCATTTCAATGGCACAGTATGCTAGTCTCAGTGTCTTATGCAAGACCTAACAAGAACAGGAATTTCTAGATCTCCATCACTAAATACTACATAACTCCAGGTCATGCAAGTGGGTGACTTCATTTCTTACTTAGATTCATATTCATATCATAAATACTGTCTTCATTGCTAATGAAGCCTAAGGCTAAGCAATATTAAAAAGCCGAAGTCTGGTGTTTCATGAAGCGAGCCAGCAAAGCAGGCTTCAGGATCAAAAAGCATAACAAACTTAAATGTGATGTAATGGTGTAACTCTATAAGATTGTGTCTCATAGTCGTTTATCTGAAGAAGGCCTTAGTTGCACTTGTAGTTAGCTGCTTGCAGTTAAGACATGGAGTAATTGGAGTGGCTAAAAGCATGAGCAAAACAGGCACTTAAGCCCAGGCATCATACTCAAAATGTCTGTGGTTTGACTAGAGGAACTTCATATAATAAAGAGATATGAGAGTCTTCCCTTCCTCCCAAGATTTCTGGTAAGTGAAAGCTTTTTGTGAAAGCTCTCTGTCAGGTCAGTACAGAAAACACTGTTGTATAAAACTTTGAAGTGTTCTGAAAATTGCATGTATGTAGTTAAGTATATGTCATAAAACACACACACCAGACTACACCCTGAAGTAAAGGAATCTCGAAGTGTTGCTTGAAGTTATAATTTTGACTTTCAATTGGGACGATAAATTTCTGTATCTCTCCATTTCCTCTCTTCCTTTGTGCCCCTTTCCCTTCTTTAAATGTGAGCAAAAGGGATCAAGTATTTTTTCCATTGAAAACAATCTCTTCTTGAACCACCGAGAAGGAATATGTCAGTGATGTCAATGAGTAGTACAGCTTCTCAGATGGAAAAGTCAAGTGACAAGAGTCAGTTTACCTTTCTAATGCACAATAAAAATGTCTTTAGAAAGAGTTCACATAGCTCCAGCGTTTGTTCCAAGCTTTTCTAACTTCAATACCAAGTTCAACATTGCATTTTCATTCCACAATTCCCATTCCCACCTTGAACGAACGCTGAAGGGTTTTATACCCTGCAGAATCATTATGATTTATCAACCACAGACTTCTTTTATCTAGGCTCAACCTGGCAATGTAACCAAGCATTGTCTTTATATATTGCATAAATATGCAAGACTTTTTGTCTTTAGGGCTTGTGGTGAGTGCCTATGAAGGCACTGGGGCTCTTGACAACTGAATATGAGGTCTGATGATTTAGTCAAGTTTGAAGTAAGCACCCTCATCCTAGAGACTGATGTTGTTTGACAGAGCTCCAGGTAATGTTGGCTTGTCTGCTGCCATTCTGGCTTTGATGATCAGTTTGAAGTCTGTGCTGACCCACATATACTGTTACATTAGAGATGGCTTCAGCACACTATCATAGGACTAACATGTTCTGAATGACAAAGGTTTGCAGAAATTATGCCTCTTTAAATTATGGCATGACTAAAGGCAAAAGTAACATTGATTGTGTCCATTTTTTCACAACAGTTAGAGTCTGAAACTTGCAGATTTTGAATTTACCTCAAAGTGGCTAAAACTGTCCTGCCATACTGTACTGACATTCAGCATCAGCTTTTCTTTTGGGGGTAACAGAAGATATGGGGGCAGGAGATAATATTAAACTTATATACAGGATAGCCTTAAAATAGTTTTGAAGATTGAGTAAAATTATCCAACTATAAAGTTCTGGTTTGATAGCTTGGCTAGAATTTTTTCTTCCAATTGACAAGGGCAGATTGAAATAAGAAAGAAATGTAGAACCTCTTTGGGACATGATACAAGCACACATGAGGTCCTAACACTGCTGTTGAAAGGAAATACCAAAGTAACATATTTCTGATGAATTCAAAGTAATGTATTAAACTGATGTGAAAACTCCTATCCTTGAGTCAAAATCTCTTCCATCAAAACAAAGTCAGATATGATTCAATTGGTTAAAGTGTTATGTGGGTTGATTTTCCAAAAATCATCTTTTGGCCTCTGCTACATAATGTAAGTTAATCTACAAGTAAATTAAAAAAAAAAATCAGTAATTTGAAGGGCAGAGAACTACTAGTAGATTTAATTTGTATTATTATTATAATACAGATTATAAACATTATTATTATGTCTCATTACAATTACCTTCCTAAAAATAATAATTATTTACAAAACATGCTTCCATGAATATTCAACTCTTTTCTATGACAAAAAAAAGCAGGAACCAGCAAGGGAGAGGAGAAGGACAAATCTGACAGGCTGAATTTTACTTCAAAACTTCTTAGCCTTGAAAGTGACTGCATGGGGTTAAACAACAGCAATCTATTTCTGCAACATCAGATGATATTCAATTACTTTCTATTCATTAGAATAATATACTCTCATTACTTTAGTGACCATAAAGAAAATACCAAATAGGGCTTTTCACTGGATATTTATCAGAAGGCAGTGATATTACAACAAAGATGAGCTGGATAATTTCCAGATGTTGTTTTTCTTTCTTTATGTTATATTATATATTAATTTCTTATTTCATGCTCTGGACAACCTACAAATTCACTTCCCAGGAAGCTTCATCTCTGATTTCTGTATGTACCAACATTAGCACAAACAGTGGGCACAAACCTTTCATTTGCTGAAAAATTTTATACTCTGGTCCAGATTTGTACTTCCAAGCCAGCAGCACTGCTTGTTTGTGACCGGAAATGCATTAGCTCATTTTCCATTAAATGAAGGTCCTATATAGCCACATAAAAGGAGACGGAGCGGCTGGTGAGGAAACAGAAGAAAACCACCAGGATAGCAGGCAGCTACTAACTATTAATGCCAATCACACAGTAATAAATGTGCATAAATTCCTTTGCTAAGTAACATGGATGCCAGGAAAGACAAAATTGCTGGAAATATCCAAGCCGGCAGGATACAGGCCAAGCATCTTTTTATGTGTTGGCTAGCACATACATTTATAGTGAGTTTGACACTGCACTGTTTGAATAGGCTTTTATGTCACAGATAAGTATTCCATATTTGTAGTATGAGGTAGTCTATAAAGACAGACATATTTCCTCTTACAGTGAAAAGTGGCCAACTAAAGCCCATCATTCACCATCTAAACGGCCACTAGCCAGTGACTAACAGCTAGCCCTTTTGATCACAGAATTGTAGCTTACTGATATGAAGTAATATTTCGTAAAAGCTGTTGACTGAAAGATAGAAAATGCAAGGCTCATGAGGGCTTTTTACAGTTGTTGTCATGAAATGTTTTCATTTGTCACTGTGACAGTGAACTACAAAGTACTGACTGAAAAAGAGGGCATGAGGACACAGCTGTCTTCATCTAACTTTCAGTGAACCTTGATACACAACACATAAACACACTTGAGGTAACTTAAAGTTTCCTGATTGTCCTCAGTAACCTTATTAACTGTTTTTATTATACAACTAAGCATGTATCACCAATGCTACAGTCTCGTATCACCGATGCTACAGTCATGCATAACAACAATGGATGTAGCCCAAATGTCATAAAAATAATCTGTGTAAAATTAAATGATTAATACATTTTTTAATCTCAACTTTTCTTATGACTTTTGTCTTAACTATTTCCCATGGGCAACAAAGTATTCCATATTCTTTCCATGGTTTTCCCTACTATTCTAAGACATCTCTCAAGCTTTATTTTTTTTTGAAAAAACGAATTCCATTTGTATTTCTAAAGAAACCTGTTTCCCATTTAAGATCAACAGTGCTTTTTTTCTACACCTGAAGTCATACCTAATCCAATTTATTATCCAAATAATGCTTAAATCAAGGAAATAATCATAAAAACACTAACATTAACACATAAAATAAGCGTATACACTTAAACATTTTAAAACAACCCTATTATCTCTTAAGCATTGTTAGCCTCATGCCAACAGCAGTATAATATTTATAAACTATCTTAAATGCTCCTTGTATTAAACTTTGCATTAGGCAAAACATATAGCTATTATAACCCTTACATTTTCAGTAACATATACCATTAAAAACATAGGTCAAATTAGAAATAGTCAAGTTTTATTTCAGGGAGGAAAAAAAAAAGTTATTAAGCCTTTTTTGTTCTGTAAAATTGCAAATAACAATATACATGATTTCGCTGAAGAGAAAAGCCAGTGTCTGACGTCATGTTGAATTACTCGACTTATAGAAAAGCTTTTACCTCCATTAACCTAGCACTTAAAGCAAGCCCTACCTTTTTTTTTTTTTCTTTTTAAAGCTTTTTCCCCAAACAGGATACAATCCTGTTCTGAAAGTGATCATACTTGGTAAACATTCATTGCTACATCACTGGTCTTCATGAAAGCTTAGAAACAGCCTTCTATTTTTCCCAGAGAACCCTTCAAAAATGTCATATACAAGCCTGATAACAGAGGCCTAGGAGAGAAAACAGCAATGGTACAATGTCCACAGCTGTCCTGCATGTCAGCAGTTCCAGGAGACTTTCCTCACCTAGTTATGATCCCAACTTCAAGCTAAAGAATAATGAATCCAAATTTGGTATAAAATTCAGCATTGTTCTTAATAAAGAAGATGGTATCTGAAAATATCACAGATCTCAAAATATATAATTAATAGTTTGCTGTTTATAAGGTCTTCTTCTGAACCCTCCCAACATACCTCAAGTCTCACACCCCTACAGTTAAGCTTCTCAAGAAGGAGAGGTACCAGATACTCTGTCCAAGGAGTTAATCCATAGAAAGGTCAACATACAAATGCCTAAAGTGTTGCATGTCACTGGCCTAAACAACTTTTCAAATTGTCATCATTATTCTGCTAATGAAAACTTCAGTCATTTCTATCTCTTCATACAGTGCACTTCATGTTCCCATTCTCTCAAATGATTCTACTCTCTGTCTCCTGAGCCTGTCTCTCCAACACTTTCATCAAAAGCTGTTTTTCTCTGCACTCTTCATTTCCTTGGGTCATTCACTGTATTAGAGTAGCTTTCCATTCCAAATGGATAGAATACGGGGAATAATTTCTCCATTTCAGTGAACACTTCAGAGAAAAAACATTTCAGAATATGAAATTGCTCCCAGGAGCAAAGACCGCTTTTCCTTCAAATAAAATCTGGGTTAGTAAAAGGACTGGAATTATCTTTAATAACTTTATTTAGCAGGTAATATATAGAACAAAAAAAAAAGAAAGAAAAAAGACACAGAAAGAAAGAATGAAAGCTATGTGATCAACTAAATGTATCTCTATCTTGATTTTCACTTATCTTTCCTCCATAAAGAAACTGGGCTTGGTGCCAACTTTACTATGTGAAATGACTTTTCTTCACATTCAGCAAAAGATCTCTTGATACAGAGTCCCAGAAGAATATAATATGAATTCAGCCTTCCTTAGCCATGTTATTCATAACCTGAGACCAGTTTCTTTTATATAGTGTCAAAATCCAGTAACACTAATAAAAGGTGTAAATTCCCAGTACAAGCTAACATGAACTTTAAAACACACACACAAAACTAGTCAACAGCACTATAGTGCAAACTATGATCCTCTACCCGAAGTCTGTGATTAGTCAACTTCATGTAAATGTGGTGCTTTTCTCAGTTATGGTTATGTGACTGAGTGGCTTAATGACTTCTTTGCCTCAGTCTTTAATAATAGAACCAACTATATAGAGGAAATCCATACCTCTAAATCAGGAAACAGAGACTGGGAACAGAATGACCCCCCCACTATCCAAGAGGAGGTGGACATTGACCTGCTGCATCACCTGGATGTGCACAAATCCATGGAGCCAGATGGGATGCACCCAAGAGGGCTGAAAGAGCTGGCGGGGCTGCTCACCAAGCCACGTTGCATCATTTTCCAGCAGTCCTGGCTGACTGGGGAGGTACCAGCAGACTGGAAATCAACCAATGTTACCCCCATATATAAGAAGGGATGGAAGGAAGATCTGGGAATTACAGGCCTGTTAGTCTGACTTCTATACCAGAGAAGCTAATGGATCATCTTGAGTACAGTTCTGAGACATATGCAGAACAACCAGTGGATGAGGCCCAGTCAGCATGGATTTATGAAGGGCAGGTCCTGTTCAACTAACCTGATCTCCTTCTGTGACGTGGTGACACGCTTCTTGGATGAAGGAAGGGCTGCGGATGTTGTCTACCTTGACTTCAGCAAGGCATTTGATACAGTGTCCCATAGCATTGTCCTGGAGAAGCTGGCTGCTCAAGACTTGGATGTGCACATGCTTTGCTGGATAAAAAATGGGTTGGATGGCCGAGTCCAAAGAGTTGTGCTCAATGGAGTCAAATCCAGCTGGCAGCCAGTCACTAGTGGAGTCCCCTAGGGCTCAGTGCTGGGACCGCTCCTGTTCAACATCTTTATTGATGACTTACTTGGACGAGGGGATAGAGTGTACCCTTAGTGAGTTTGCAGACCATACCAAATTGGGTGGAAGTGTCTATCTGTTTGAGGGTAGGGAGTTTCTGCAGAGGGACCTAGACAGGCTCGATCGATGGGCAAAGGCCAATTGCATGAGTTTTAATAAGGTCAAATCATGGATCCTGCATTTTGGTCACAACAACTCTCAGCAGAGCTACAGGCTTGGGGAGGAGTGGCTGGAGAGCTGCCCAATAGAGAAGGACCTGGGGGTGTTGATTGACAGCCAGCTGAACATGATCCAGCAGTGTGCCCAGGTGGCCAAGAAGGCCAACGGCATCCTGGCTTGTATCAGGAATAGTGTTGCCAGCAGGAACTGGGAGGGGATCTTGCCCCTGTACTTGGTGCTGGTGAGGCCACATCTTGAATGCTGTGTGCAATTTTGGGCACCACAGTATAGGAAGAACATGGAGGTGGTGGAGAGAGTGTAGAGAAGGGCAACTAGGCTGATCAGGGGGCTGGAGAACAGGCCTTATGAGGAGAGGCTCAGGGAGCCAGGGCTGTTTAGCCTGGAGAAGAGAAGGCCGAGGGGAGACCTTATCACTCACTTCAACTACCTGAAAGGAGGTTGTAGAAGGGCAGGTGTTGACCTCTTCTCCCTTGTGACTTGCAGTAGGACTAGAGGGAATGGGTTCGAATTGTGCCAGGGCAGGTTTAGGTTAGTTATTAGAAAAATTTCTTCATAGAAAGAGTGGTGTCGTGTTGGAATAGGCTGCCCAGAGAGGTGGTGGAGTCACCATCCCTGGAAGTTTTCAAGAAACAGGTAGATGTGGCACTTTGGGGGATGGTTTAGGGATAGCAGTAGCGTAGGGCTATCTGTTGGACTTGATGATCTTGAAGGTCCTTTCCAATATGATGATCCTATGATTCTGTGATTCTGTGATTAAAAGCATGGATAATTCTTTGAGATTTCTTATCTACAGGTTAAATACAGGTACATTTCAACCCAGAATTGTGACCTGGTGTTATAGTTTGAATGAAATAATGAGACTTGTGGATTGGAAAAGGCAGAATAATTTTAACTATTTTAATTGAAGGCAGCGGCAGCAGACAAATATATATACAAATAAAGATACAGAGCCAGCACCAAGATCCAAACCTCCCACTCTCCCCCTTCCAGTCGCTATATTACCGCAGCTGAATCCCTGGTGGGGGGGAAAGGGGGGAAGCTGGACCTTGGAGGCCTGGACTCAGAAGCGAGAAAAGCAGCAAAGATGGGGCCCCACGCAGGACTGCAAGGAAAGCAAAGAAGAAGAGCACAGAGGGAACTGCCCCCTAAATTTATACTGAGCATGACGTGTATGAAATGGAATACTCAGTTGGTCAGCTTGGGGTCACCTGCCTTGCCTGTTCCTTTCCTATAGGTGCAGGCTCTCACCCTGCACCCCCCTGACTTCTCAGTAGAGTCACAGAACATTTACATTCCAATCCTTAGCTGTAACCCAAGCATTTTAGGCTTAAGCTCTTAGAAGCTGGTAATGTTTTTGAAAACATACTGCCAGCTTTCAGAGAAATACAGTCACTTTTAAAAGAACCTTGGCTAGAAGCAATACCACCTTAGCAGAATTAATTCTGCTCCAGTCTGAACCAGAATATCTGATTTACTAAATTGTCAATAGGAAGGGGAAAAAAAAGCCAAATTCAAAACAGGCAAAAGGATTTGTGCTGCTAAAGTGACTAAACAAACCCACTTAAATCTACTACTACAGCCAACAGCCTGGTTCAGGAGCTACATTCCTAGTGAACATCTTGAGTTGGAAAGCCATTGCTTTGCTGCTCAAATGTCTGCTTATGCCAGCAAACACTAGCTCTGTGGTTTCCAATTCCAAGATACTGACTGCAGGGTCTCATGGCTCCCTGGAACTGGGAGTGCTGGGGGCTCACAAGGGTGGGTCATGGCAGGATCTGTCAGCCAGGATTATAATCCCACTGAGATACTTTAAATGCTGACAATTTAGTAATGCTCTCCCAGTTTCCCTCCAGCTACTCAGAGAATCTTTGTCATGTGGTAGCAATCCACTTTTTGCAGTGTAGAGCCAGAGAAAAGACTTAGGATGTGCCTTTGATAAGAATGACTTCAAAAAAGATTCGAGATCATTTGTCATGCAAAAGCTAGAAATTTGGATCACAGTGCCAGTTCATGTTATCTCAATACCAAACCACATACTTGGAGGCTTTGAATGCGGCTTCTGTTTGAGACTAGGCAAGAGTTATGTTTCTTGTAATGCACCATATTTCAAAATTCTTGAACTTCACCTTTAGAAAATTAAGCAACAGTCATTACCCATCTACAGCTGCCTAGCTTCAGTTTATGGTTGTGCAATTTTTGCTGTTTTTAAAATTTGCCTTATTATTGTTGTCATTATCAGCATGGTAGAAAAAAAGAATAAATACAATTATGTACTTCATTGTCAGATACTAACCGCATAGATGTAAGCAATGGTCATCCCACTGACAGCAAATTTAAATTGCTTCACTAGACTTAGCTCTGTAACACAGTATTTATTCAATCACTTGTACTCTGTATTGTTCACATGTTCTGAGACACCCACATCTGCATATGAATAAAAACAATGCTTTGACAAAAGACACCTCAAAATATCAGGACTGAAAAGCTAATATAACTGTAAGGAACTGTGCAAAGCACAGACTTTTTTCCTAACTGTTCAATGCTTGCTACTTAATTTAAAAATATTTATTACTGTCCATTATTTATTTTATGTTTGTAGAGAGTCTACTAAGGAATTATAACATTTTTATTATTTTTTACTCTAGTGGTTTGGTTTCATTTTAAAATACATGTGCTTCATTTTTGGTGTTATGAGACATGCAAACGTAAATATGTCCTTTCTGAAAGGTCTAGCTAAACTCTGTTCTTCTGGAGAATGAAAGATTTTTGTTTAAGCCTCAGCTAAATCTATTTTTGTCTGCACTAGTGTGTAGAAGTGATTCAAGAGGATAATCTCTGTCATACTCAAAAGCATGACATACTTAATAACGACAGAATTATGTTTCTTTAGCCTAAACAACACAACCAAATGACAGAAGCAGAATTTCTTAACTTCTGGTTCAAAGATAGGACATTCAGAGCAGTCAGCCTGAGTGTTCTGGATGCATGAACGTGCACCTGCTTTATGAGCAGAAATGTTAAATCAGGAGCTTAATGCTCATAGAGAGATTTAATTCACTAAGGTTAACTTGTTGAACTAGATATATGTAAGCTCTGAGGTTAATAAATCCTGAAATGGAGCTCCACAGGACTTAATAGGCAATACTGTGCCTGGTAAAGCTGTGTAAGTAGTTTTTTCAATACATAGCATACTTTTTAATTTTAGTAAGTTTTATTAATCCTGAATGAAGATGTTCAGTCTTTATTGTTGATTGCTATTTCCAGTTGTAACTAATTATACCTCTCTCCATCTGAATGGTGCAGATCTCAGAGCCACAGGAGCCCCCCTATTTTGATTCTAAATCTGCATAGACCAAATCATCAGAAATTCAGCCACCTCCCTCTTCTAAGATAACAATAGTAGGCACTGCTGAGACCCAAGCATTTATATCCTCGTTTAACGCCTCCCCCTTGATGCAGTAAACTTGCAAAATACTCTTGCTTCTCTCCTTTAGAATTCTACCATTTAATTATGTCTGCCCTAGAAGATAAATACATACTAGCTGTTTTTACCTCAGTCATGCTGTTTTCTTCGTATTCTACTGGTGCTGAAAATTGAAAAGATGAAACCTTGCAAAAGACAAGTAAATACAGGCCAGCTCTGCTAATATCAAAACATCAATACATGAGGAAGAGCATTAGGCTACTAAAGAGTAAAGCCAACTTGTAAGAACTGTTTTCTCCCACTCTGTCTTATCTAAAGTGTATATAATTCCTTAGCCTCACTCCCATCGTTTGCTTGCTTTTTGCTGCATCAGAATAATGTAAGCAAGATTAATCCTTTTTTTCTTTGCTGCTACTCCAATGAAGGTTTTTCTGTGAATAGTCTGTAAGACTATTAGAGGTAGCATTTAGTTTCACTAAAGACCTGTCAATCAATCAAGTTTGGCAGTTTTGGGGGTTTTTTAAATGGAAGAAAATCCTATAACGAAGATATGGTATTTAATAATAGAGTGAAATACAGAGTTGAAAACATTTAAATTTTTGAAGCAAAATACAAAACTTGAGTTTTATTTTAAATACATTTGATAATTGAAATTCTTCTAGGTCTTTCTCTTTAGTTTCATATCCTAAGATATAGCCACATCAAACAAGACCCTGGTCATGAAAAGTGCAGAGTCATTTATGAACACAGTCTCAAAATATTATCTTTGCTGTGGTCTAAGTCCAAGTATATGTTTCCTGAAGAAACAACAATACCTATGATTATTGAATCTTCAGAGTTTTTTCATTAAAAAAAAAGAGTCCAGAACTGGACACAATACTCCAGATGTGAACTCACTAGGGCAGAAAAGAGGGGGAGAAAAACCTCCCTCAACCTGCTGCTCACACTCTTCTTAATGGTGTCTTCCTGGCCACAAGAGCACCCTTCTGGCTCATAGTGAACTCCCCGGACTCCCATAGGACTCCCAAGCCTCTCTCTGCAGAGCTACTTTCCAGCAGGTCGACCTCTAACCTGTACTGGTACCTAGGGTTGTTCCTCCCCAGGTGGAGGACTCTACACTTGCCCATGTTCAACTTCATGAGGTTCCCCTCTGCCTAACTCTCCAGGTCTCCCTGAACAGCAACACAGCCTTCTGGTGTGTCAGCCACTCCTCCCAGTTTTTATGACCAGTAAGCTTTCTAAGAGTGCATTCTGTCCCTTCATCCAGGTCACTGATGAAGATGTTGAACAAGACTGGACCTAGTACTGACTCCGAGGGAACACTTCTAGCTACAGGTGTATTCTCATATGCTCATTTACTACCTGCCCTTCCCAAGATGACTTCCACTCTCAGCTGCAAGGGTGAGCACTCCAATAAATGAAACCTCAGGATGCAGAGTCAGGCATGCTAGAATGAGAAATACTTACTGAGTTACTATTTGTGCTGCTTCTGGCCTTGGTCCATTGTCCAAGGTCACAAAGAACTTAAGAGGCGCAAAGCATATCTTCATGTTTCTCATTTCATTTGCAGAACTGAGGTGCCTTTACACATCTGTCCTTTCTATTTCTATTCCTACATTTCTTCAGCTTGCTCCAGATATGCACTCTCAAGCTTTGACAACCAACAAGAACCATACACATCCCTCACCTCCATTATAAAATTCCAGTTTCTTCTCTACACGCTGTCCATCCTGAACTGTAAACAAAACTAACAATCCGAAGAAAAAGACTAAGTGATAACACAAATTCAAGGTCTATAATACACATACTCAAAGGGAAAAAAATCAAGTTCTTTGTGTAAAATATATATCTTTTTATTATGTATTTTATACATACAAATGATATCTCTTATTTTGAGGTTTTGTGTCTACAAAACAATGGACCAAACTAATAGTAAAGAGTTACTAGCAAGTGTGATGTAATAGTAGCAACGGAGATGTGAAACTTAGGATTCAAGGTCTGATCATTATGCTCAGTCACAGCATAGTGGTGAGTCACCACCATAGTGGTGGCTAGCCAGGCAGTGCTATCAGCATGCTCAGTGCAAAACAGCTTTCTGATACTAGAAGTCTTCCAACCCTGTGCAAGCATCAACATTTTCTGACTAGTTTTACATGACTTGGTAGAAGAAAGGGTAGAAAAAGGAGAGCAGGACAAGCAGTAAAGAAATTATTGGCATTCATATTGTCCAAGAGGTTTAAACTAAGCTTTTGTGTTTTGTCACTTGAACACACAATCTTCTAAAAACAGTATTGTATGTGTAATCTTAACATATATGCTTTTTTTTTTTTTAAGAAAAGAAACATCAGCCTTTCAGTTTAATAATGTTTCATATTTAGTAACAACATTAGTACACTAGTATAAATTTTGAAAGGTTATGAAGCACCATCTCACCAAAAGTGTGGCTGCTACTGCTGCAGAGATACCAGACTGTTTCCACAGTCTTTGAAAGTAAGGAGGAGACAGAAACTACTGTCTTTCAGAAGTCCTTCTATCAAGACGTTTTTGCTCTTTTGAGAGCACTTAACAGTGCTGAAAAGGGATTCCAACCCTCATGAACAATAAAAGTGCATTTTAACAGTTATCTTCACAGAGACACTCAAAGGTGGAAAAGCAGTCAGGGATGTCATTGAACAATTTACAGTACAAAATACATTAGTATCAAAATTGAAAGCAAAATGAATTTTAACCCCTTGTGTAGACTCCAGCTCAAACCAAAGTCTTGAGGAATAGAGTTGCTTTTTCTTTCCTACTGTTTTTTCCCTCCAGCACTTTGTATACCAAATCAGACTTGTGTGTAATCAGTGCTGCCAATGAGATAAATACAATACTGCCATAATTTCAGAAATCACTTGATTGAAATTGTTACACACACCCCTTAGAGTTTGCTCTCTTTTCCTAGTGTTGTGCTCGCCTTCCTCTGTGTCACCAGGTCCTAAAGTTGGACATTTCAGTCTCTTGGGGATTGGGGAGTGTCTTAGTGTGAGACAAATATGGGGGGAAAGCCCCAGTTGGATAGCCTCCCACCCCTCGAGATCACTCCCGTCTCTCTCCAACATGAAGAGAGAGAGAGAGAAATAATAACCACGCGCACCCGAGGCAAGGTGGAAAAGAATAACTTTTACAAGAAGAACAATGAATAACAGAAGTTCCTCACACACCAAGAAATCACACAAAATGTTGGCAAGCCTCCCACCCATGAGGAGTCTGGCAATATAGTCCAGACCGGATGAAAAGGAGATGCGATGAACTGGGATGGTGGGTGGGATGAGCTACGATGATGGATGGAGAGGATGGAGTCAGATGGAGAAAGCCACAGTCCTGCATGGCTGCTGCTTCCCTGAGACAAGGGAGTGTCCCTCTCCGTCAAGCCATGTGGAGAAGAGTGAGAGAGTGCACTGGAAGCAGATAACGATATATATTCTATGTCGCATTGCGCTACATGATGTACTGCCTGGCACACCACTTTGTTTTGCACCCATCCATGCTGGAGCCGTGTGCGGCTACGCTGCCGCTCCGCACCTCTCCACGCCGTGCCATCCTGCTGCCACAGTCTAGCGCAGGTCTGCCCCATCCATTTCGAGCCAGGATCACTCTGTGGTGCACTGCTCCATACCGCTCTGCCACAGCTGCCACCACAGCTGCCATCACCACACGCCCACTCTCAGCCATACGGTCCAGCTGGGGAAGGGGCAGTTTCCCGTTCAAATGAACAATCCCCAGGCCTTGGATGCAAACTTTGTTCTTTTTGCCACCCTTCAAAGCCATTTTGTCTACTTCCAGGTTTGCATTGTTATAGCTGACCACTGGGGAGTTTTTTGTAGCCATAAGCAGTGCCAGTCAATGTCCCATATCTTATCATCACCTGTCTGTACTCCTCTACACTACACTCCTCACTTCTTAAGGCCTCTGCCATCATGGCAGGCTTGTATATTCCTAAACTATACTGTTACGTCAGTCATAA
Organism: Bucco capensis; assembly: GCA_013396975.1. NCBI lineage: Eukaryota > Metazoa > Chordata > Aves > Piciformes > Bucconidae > Bucco > Bucco capensis. Next base: position 15,539 of record VWZO01007375.1, read on the forward strand.
ATCTCTCATTCTACACAGAATAACAACTTACTTCCACTGTCTCTATAAAATCATGGCTGTATCACGCAAAGCTAATGAAAGTAAAATAACTGGCCACAGTGACCTATAAAGTCAGATAAAAAATTGTTATAGCTAAATCAAATCTAAACCAAAGCTTTAGGCAGGTCAAGACAAACTCAGAGAAAGCTGACAACTTCAAAGACAGCAAGTCAGCTCTGAGAGCTCTGAGGTCTTGCAAACTCAACAACAAGCTTGTGTCCTGTTAACAAAAGCATTACTGTACTATAGACCTAGAGAATATTACCGTATGTGTTGTCAAAGTAGAACTACAGTAGCTTTTGCATGTGATGCTATTACCTAAACGTGACATTAAAAAAATATTAAAAAGAAAGTTTATTTTGTGTTTCAGCTTTGCAGTAGATCTCCAAAGGATAGTGCCAAAATACTCCTTTCAAGATAGGGAACCCTGTGAAGTGTTTGTATTATGCATGTAGGTCATAGTAGCAAGATACAGAGACAGGAAATAGTGCCTATATAGGAGAAGCTTTTAAATCCAGTCCCACTAGAGCAACAATCTCTATCTTCAATCTCTTATTTTCATTTTCATTCCCCAAACTTACACCTCTGAAACCAAGCACCAGCAAAGTTTTAAACTTCCTTTGATGTGGTAAACGGATTCTACTGCTATGACTCTATGAGGAAATATTTTCTTTGTGTGACATGCAAACAAAATTAAATAATCGCAGCAGACTAAAACTAAATTCTTTCTATATATTATCAATATCACAGTTCTGATTAAGATCTTGAGTTTTGAAATTACTGTAAAACATATAGATCTCTATTCCAACAGTATTCTGTTCCTAAACCAGAAGTCCTCAAGCGAGACATATTACTTATTCACAGAGAGTCTAAATAATGCACCAGTAGGATCAAAAGTTGTTATTACCTAATCAATCTGAAGAAAACTAGGTGATGAATTAATACAGCAACTTTATGTTTTTCAAGGACAAGGGGAAATGAAGATAAAGATTCACAATTGGCCTGGAATTTATCAGTTTAGAGAATTTTTAGTTAAATTGCTTTCACATTCATCATATTTTATTCTTCCCTACCATTATTGAAATGCATCTTTTTCAAGTACAATTAGGTTTAGCATTGTTTTGATCATGGAAATATTTTTAAATAAAGGGAAAAAATTAATTCCTTTCTTTTGAAAATATTACTCAAATGGATTTATGAAGCTTCCTATCACTGTTAAATAAATGATAGGACTTTTTTTTCTGATAATTAAGCACTTTATTTGAATGAGTGTTACAAGCCATATTAAGGAAGTACAACACAAGCTTTCCTATGTGTAGGATTGACAGTCTAATGTATTCCTGTTAAGGATGATGTCCTCTGCAGTCCAAATTCCTTAAATAAAAATATTTCCTAAAGCTTTTGTTTTCTTTGCTGTATTCACCTACCCTATCTATGCTCCCTCACTTTAGCAGGACTTATGTGGGTCAGAGACACTCATAAATACTACTGAAGTCTTCTTTTACTTCACAGTCTGTGGAGGTTCTTGAATTTGCAAAGTACTTCAACTTGCTATAAAACCTCCCATTTCTTCCATAAACAGCTTCCTTTCAGAATACAAACTACTCCTGTTTGGCCATTTGATTTAAGAGGTATCATGATCTGGCTGTTTTTGAAATCCCAATAATTTAAATCCTGTCATTTCCCAAAAAATCCTGTCATTTTCACAAAAACTGGTAAGTTTGCCTCCATTTCCCCTTGCACACACACAGTGGGCCTTTGGTTCGTTAGAAAACTGTGGTTAGTTAGCATTTGAATTTGAACTTTGCTCTAGGCCGACTTACCTCAAAATTTGCAGACAAGAACATTTAGTTTGTGCATCCAAGCCTCATCCCCACAACTTATTTCTATTGCAATTATTAATGTGCCAGTGCATATTAATAGAGTGCCCCTTTTCTACCTTTTATCCTAGTTCTGAAAGAGCTGATACAATGGAGAATATTTTATATCTTAGCCACTTATGTTCACAAGAATTCAACGGCATGTTTTTCTAAACGCAAAGTTATTATTGATTTGTTTACTTAATTCATCGTTTCCTGAATCATTTCTGTGTCTACCATCAGAACAGAGGAGTCCTCTCACTAGTTTGAGTAGTTGAAACATTTGCTTAACCTATCACTCAGCACACCCAAATTAATATGTAAAATGCTCAGCACTGGGCTAACAAATTAAGTGTCAGAGTCTGATCTCTACATTTCCAACAGCATGATCTGGAGGGAAGTTTACTCATCATGCTGTTTCAAGAAAAGCCTCAAACTAATGCAAAGGGTTCCCTGAAAAATTTCCCCAGTGTTTCCTCTAGGTTGGAAATCAGATATTTACATATACAAGAGTCAATGACCAAAAGGTTTTCTTTTAATTGAGAGCATCCCTAGAGCTTTGATTTCTTTGTATCAATCACTAACCTGCTAAAGACCACCATCAGCAAACCTCTTCTGTGGCCAGTAATGTATCAGACATGAGAAGAATATCACAATGTTACAATTCATTTTTAAATAAATATCACTTCAGTTAGGTTGCAGTCTTCTGAATTAACAATGCTGCAGTGAAGATTAATTATATATAAATAGCATGCAAATATTAAATAACTTAGCTGCTTATAATTTCATTTTTCATCAGATGTCTCCAGGAGTTCTCCAAGTTTCTAAGACTAAACAAAAGGAAATATGGAAAGACAGACAAACACAGGCTGTGTGCTTGCTGAACTAGCAATCATGGAATTCTTTTCATAAGCAGTATAATGCCTAATTTGGCAAAATTGTAGCCACACAAATTTGATCAAGAGTAGGTTTATCACATGATGGCTCAGAAGAGCTAGGTTCACACACTGCCTTATTCATACTTTTACTGCAGAGACATAGGTAAGTAATCTTCAGTGTTCCTTTGTTTCTTTCTGTATTTCATACTAATGCTTAATTATTTCTCACAGGTTTTGCAAGGATAAAGACAGTGATTAACAAAACATTCGTAGAGTGGAAAGCAGCAGGATTTAATAGGTAACATGCTTTTCATATACTCTACCAGAAGGGTAAAGAAGGAATATATAATTTCTAAAATGTTAGCTCTTTTCCTATTTCCAAACTATTCATGCATGCATACAATATAACATTATCAGAAATTTACTTGAAAGAGGAACTACAACACCTAAGAAGGCTGAAGGAATGCTATTTCCAAACTCTTGTCCTCACACATTATGCCACAACCTCATTAATGATTTTATATTCTTTCAGCACTGCTGAAGCGGCATTTTCTGCTGCTGTGTGTCTATCAGCAGAGGATTAGGGCTTGGAAGCTTACCTGCTGAGGATAGTGAGCAAATGGAGTGAAAAAGTTCTGTGTTCTTCTACTGCTGGATAGGTTGAGTGCAAAAGATATACAGCACTCTTTTTTTCAGCAATCTCCAGTCTAAACAACCTTTGTTCCCTCAGTTGCTCCTCATATAACACTTGTGCTCTAGACTCTTCACCAGCTTCACTGCACTTCTTTGGACATGCTTCAGCAACTCCATGTCTTTCTTGTAGTGAACACAGTATTTGAGGTGTGGCCTCATCAGTGCCAAGTACAGAGGTACAATCTCTTTTCCACCAGCTCTTTTTCTCAACTATTCTGAAAGAATTGAAGGGAAGGAAGAACGATATGCACTAATAGTTTCACTATATAATGGTAAAGTGTATCATTACACTACCTCAATGGGTATCTTTCCCCACATACTTCACTGTGACATTTTAAAATCTAAAGAAAAAAATGTATATACAACATCTTTTTCAAAAAGAGTAACTGTACACCTCTTTCCCTCAAACTGCACAAGGGTCTCAGAGGAAAATGGTTTTGGAAACATCAAGTGATCAGCACTGTACTTCTGATTCCTCAGGCACAGCTCCGCTCTGGTAAGTCTTCCTAATATAAACACACAAAAATTTTATGTTACATAAAATTCAGTAACAGATTCACACTATATACCTTTTGCCCTGTCTCTTCTACCATACGTTTCAAAGAGACAACTCAAAATATAGCGAACTTTCATAAAATTACAGTATTAGTTGAAACTAAAACCTTACATCCCTTGCATTTATGTTTATTTCTAGAAATTAGGAATAAGTACATCTTAGCTCAGGTAAGAGGATGTAGTAGTCTGACCTCTATCCAAAAGGTGACTTCATCGCATGACTTCCCTCTGTGCCATCATTTCCATCTTACTTATAAACTTATTTCTGCAGTAGCACAGTATTGTCAAAACACGCTTTCATATTATATCTAATAGTAAGGCCCTTACAACACAATTTATTTGTCTTATTCTATTTGTGACCAGAGAATAAAATACTGTTTTATATTTTTCAGGTTAAATATTACACTGACTTAATCTTCAGCTATTCTAATTTCAGATCTGTAAAACCAAGGTAAAGGGAGCCTCAAGTAATAGTAATTTTGAGAAACATTTGCTATTAGATATTGATCCTACAAACAGTTTAGGAGTTGTGTTTCTTAAGTTTAAAGATGGAGTTATTGAACTGACTTCCTGACTTTACTGAATCTTCCACTCACAGCAGGCTATTTACTGTCCTGTCTCTCAGCCCAAAGGTTAAAAGTTCATTGATCTAAATGAAACAATACATTAACTTAATTTTAATCTATTTTTATCCATCAGCTTTCTATCATTCACCAGCTTACCAGTAAACATCATCAGTGATGTTTTCAATCACAAGATGAGGATACATCAGCAAGAAGAGTGAATGTTTGCAAAAGTGGAATTTGACACTATTTTTACTTCCCCTTAAAATCTGCTTCTAATAATCTCTCCATGCCAGTTTCTTTGTGTAATTTGTCCTCCTGTTTTCCTCTTTTAAGAGAAATTTTAATGGAGACAAGAATTTCCACCAATGTTCAGATAATCTTAGAAATATGTTCCTGTTAAGTGAAATATCCATAGTTCACAGAGGAGAAGCAGAAGTAGAATCACATCAGCAAGCAAAGACACAATAAGTATAAACTAACACGTAGCAAATGAAGTCACAAATTATGATGCCTAGTCATGTTGTGGGGAAAAAAAACAACAACAACAACAATAAAAGCCCCACAAACAAAACAAAAGCACCACCAAAAGTCTGTTCAGTACTAATTCTGTAATGGATATACTGCTGACAAAAAATAGTACTGAAGGTAACTACCAAAGATAGCATCTTCACATGGCCAAGAGATGAAATCATGAACCATATGTATGAAGGCTGTTGTCTCATATTGTCTATCTCAACCACAAGGCATTGCTGTGTAAAGTAAAAAAACTTTTTTTCATCAGACATGATCTGCAACTCTTCATTTTAATTATCATCACTGAACAAAGGCATATAAACCTACCATTATTACTCTTACCAGAACACTGTTATTTCCAAAAGAGTCATTTTAGATAACAGTGAAAGATTTTTTTGCTGAGCTTACTTTAGCTTCTGGATTGTCAGTTCAGGATTCCTTTCATGACTTGTGCATTTCTATTCTTTTCAAGTATTTTCTGAAGTACACTCCTATCAAAGTATGATCATGTCTTGACAGCAGTTTCAGTTTTTCTGATTTATGCTGAGCTGTCTTCATAATTAGTGCATATACACTTCTTTTCACAGTGTGTCCAATTATTCTGATCATAATGTATAGTGATAGTGTCTTCAATCAGAACTTCAGTCAAGCCACATTTTCATAGGTGTTTTTAACTTTCTAAACATATACTTGTCATCTCTTGGTTTCTAGAAGTTAGGAGCTATGAGTATTTACTGGTTTCATAAAACCATAGCACAGTTTTAAATATGTTTCTAGTGAAACAGAGCAAAACCCGAAGAGTTAACTCAGAATGCATGCTCTGGGCTAAGAAATGAAAAACCAAGATTCAAGGACTAACTGAAGATAACACTTTACCAAAGAATGCTAATACACTGACACAGGAAAATATCACACATCAAGGAATGCTAACACACTGACAAAAAGAACATAAAGTAAGAACACAGGAAAACACCAGCCACTAAAAAATGCTAACATATATACATAAATAGACATAAGGGAGGAACACTGATAGATAAGAGGAAAGAGAAAGGCAGGGGCTCAGAAACTCTTGCCAAATAGATGTTGGAGTCAGCAGAATTAAGGAAAGTTCAAAAGTTTACCTGATGAAGAAGAGCAAAAAGACGACCCCAAGACTGAAGTAACAGGAAGTACCACCAGGAATCTCCCCAGAATGATGACTCCACCCCTGACTCCACCCTATCTCTGCCTGCTATGAATATTATAATTAGATGTTGCAATAATATGAATATGCATGTAAAGATGACGTTATCTCTTGTAGAAATTGTATAAATAGCCTGGCTTTTCACTGACTGCTTTGGAACTTCTTTGTCCAACACGAGCCGGGGGTTCCCCAACGTTGACTGAAATAAATACCTTGCTGCTTAAAGGCTAAATTTTGTCTCTGAGCAGTTCCACTGCGCCTCTTGGGGCACAAATTCAGCATCACTAGCAGCACATTTGTTCAGGTGCATCATGATAACAGGCTTGTCCATATTGCAGTTTCTTCCAAGCTTAGACTTGATTTGAGAAAAACAATCAAAATATTGAAATTATGTAGCAAAATTTATTCCTGAAAAGGTCACATTGTAGCTTGCTAAAGAAATTCTAAACCCAAAGCGAACAGGAAACAATAAACAGTTGATATGGAGTAGTCACAGTTTAATAATGACCCTCAGATGCGTATGATCTCAGTACAGGGTGATCACTGTACCTCCAAGAGTACAATTATACATTTGGCACGGATTGGCATACTGGTAAGGTGGGCAGTGAGCACTTGTTTCGACTCCTTTGCTGATACTCCATAATCCTGTTATTTGTAGTTGATCTCACAGAGTCAGTTCTATTGCAAAACTTGCACTCTGTGCAAAAAGCATTTTCATTCTGCTGTAAAACTAAACAGTGTGGACTATGAGTACTATTTTCCCCAACACACTTACCCTTCAAGCTCTACTTCCCACTCTGAGGTGCTACACTTTTATTTTACATCCTCTCTTCAAAATAGTGCTTTCTAATAATTCAGAGGCAAATCTATATTGCTAAAGCCCTCACTAAAATGAATGCTGAAACTGTGATTCTTTCTGATGACAGGAAATTCTTGGCATCCCTGAAATTTCACTGGGCTGTAACTGTCCCTGTGCAGTGGTCAGAATTCAGCCAGACCAGCAATTGACCATGCAAATCAGCTTCTCTCACCTCTGAGCTGGTTCATCTCTATACAACATTCTGTCTTAGCTCCGTTAGGAAATTTCTTAAGGCACTTTCTCTGCCAGCATGATAGTCAAGATGACAAAATACAGTTTCATGCTCAAGCATGTTCTAAACTGTAAGGCTGTGGGATCTGACTGACATAAAAGTCAGCAGCCTGTAAAAGAACTTGTACAAAAAATAAGAAGCACAATATTTCTTTTTTGCTAGTTTGTAAGTTGCATTCTGTATTTCTCAGAATGAGAAAAGGCAATGCACATGGCCAAAAGTCAGTGGTTGAATACAATGCAGATACTGGAAGAAGAGGATATAACATGACAGTTTTGCTGGTGATACACTCCTCATCTCTCTTCTGTTAGCATCTGTGAAAAACAAACCATTAACTATTAAAAGTTTCACAATTCAAAACACTTCCCAAAAGCTTGCTGTCAGTCATCTGCTTTATGTGAAAGTGCATCCATCTGAGTGCACCTGTGAGAACACAGACTGAGAGAGGGTTTTTTTTTGTCAAGTTTATTCAGCTATGGCAGGTAACTACTTACCCTGTCTGGCTGTATAGTACTGATTGAAATAATTAAAAGATCACTGCTTCATTGCTCTAAAGATTTTAGATTGATATGCATAAGTGCACACTGAGTAGTAGCAAAGCTCAAGACACCACAATACTGAATATTGTTCACATTTACTTCCTCCTCACACCTCTTTTCTAGTATAAAGGTTGTTACCTCATCACAATTAATTGTGCTTTGTTTAGTTAATTACTCATAATTATGACATTGCTAGAGAAATTTAAACACTATAGGGATTTTTCTAACTCAGAAAGCTGTTTCTAAAATACCTCCTCTAATCAAGCAACAATTATGTTATTCCCTGCTAATACCATGAGCATGTTGACCCAGCTACTCATATTCTGGCAATCAAAGAGAAAAAACACATAGCAACAGTGACTACTCCATAGAAACAACAGCTGTGGAACAAAATGAAAATCCACAGAAATGTTTTAAATGCTTACTCTTGGTCATTTCACTGCTTTGGGTTTTATCATTTCAGCAAAATGTTTGTAGGATTAAAGAATAAATTACTATAACAAAAATACATTATTTGAATGAAAATGTTTAAAATAATTTCTTTCATAAAAGCTTAAAAATGTAAAGCCAGATGATAATAAATTGTGAAACTGGCCACAGACAGGTTGTCTGAAAGAAACAAAGAGGCACAGAGCTCATTACTGGCCCTCAATAGAGACAAAAAACCAGCTCCAAATACTTCAGGGTGATTAACTACCCAAAAATTAACTTTAATGAATTTTGTGGTAATGCCAACACGTAGGGGAATACACTTAAAAGTGCTAAGTCTCACTTACACTCTTCTTCCAATAAATTAGTATCAATATATAAAAATCATTGGTGCAAAGCCAAAGCTGTGCTTTGTAGTAGGAAGCCTATAGCTGTTGCAAAAGGCTGTTCTTGTTTCTATGCTCCTCATTTCTCCATCTGCTTTATCCCTGTTAGTTATCTTCTTCCCTGTTCTCATATCTTAAACCTCTGCATTCCCTAATCAATTCATACACCTTCTCTTCCCCTACTCCCACCTGCTCTTAACTATATGCTAGATCTTTCTTATATTGTTGCTACCTCTTCATGCGCCAGTCTTGGCTTTATTCTCCAGTCTTTTATTCTTCTTTTTCTTGACACTCTCAGCCACTCCCCTCCCGGTATCTTCATCCAGAGCACCCTGCAAGGAAGCAGGACCCCAAGAAGGTTTTTCTCATCCTCAAGGAGTAGTCACAAGAATTCATTGTGGATAATGTGCCTCCAGTCAGCATATTGGAAAAGTCAACGGAAAGTTGAAGACTGAATAAATAAATAATGCTAATGAGAGCCCTGACAACTCTCTTCATTGCACGTGTAAACCACAGTTTCATCTTCAACTGTAAAAATTTGGCCAGGATACCAGCAACTACAAAAAATAGCATACTGCATGAAGTATTTAATAAATTCTGCTGTCAGCTGTGGCTTATGTGCCCCTTGTAAGCCGCACCAGCTGGAAAGAAGTGTCTTCAATTGTTACATTGCTTTCTCAGGCAAGGTAGTTCAGAGAATCTCTACCAAGCTTAAGACTTGCTGTTATAAGCTGCATTCACTCAACCAATTTCTACATGTCTTGTGGTCAACTGCACTCAATTTCTGTATATCCTTACAAAGTGTTGGCATTATTTGTAGTGCTTCTTAAGGAATATTTTTCTTTCAAAAAAGCACAACTTTACTGCTGTTAATTGTGGGGTTAGCATATAACATTCAAGACACTATGGCTTAAACCAACACCTTGTTGCTTCTACCTGGTGTCCATTCCAGATATAACTGTTTTCAGAAGTACTGCACTAACTTGGGCTTTACATTTCTTAATACCACTTCTAATTTTCATTAGAAATAGCTAAAGCATAATTCTGTTTTGCAGGTTTTGTATAGTTAAATTCCCAGTGACTTCAAAATTTTCTCCTGCCCAGTACCATAGCATGAAATGCCCCTTAAAGATAAGCTGAAAGTCAGCTGTATTACACTGATTTGAAAACCATATAACTTTTTTTAATTGATTCAAATACATATCCTTTGATTAGAGACTATCCAAGACAGAGGCTGTCTTGTTTTTTTGTATTCCCAGAAAATACATGATGTATGCTTACCATATATCCTCACTGTAAATACCATCCATTTTCAAACATATGATTAAGAGCTTCCATTTTTAAAACACACTTCAACTTGTGCCTTTCAAACACTCATTCAATAGTTATATCAAAGGGTTTGCCTTTTTTCTATTTTTTTTACATGGCAGCCAAAAATCATTCTGAATCCTCTATATTTCTTTTTTTTTTAAAGCTGTTACTATATTTCCTTTTTCACTTTTGTATCACATTGTGAATAAAGAAAAGAGAATGAGAGAAACCTGGAACTCTGACACTTTGCTTTAACAACAATATTTCATACTAAACATATCGGGTGCAAAACAACAATGTACCCAGAGGTGTTAAAAACCAGTAACTTCAAGGAAACCTTTCAGGCTAATATCTTCAATGCAAGCAAGTTTTGACTTTTTTTTAATTATTTTTTCTCCAGAAAGTTCAAAGGTATGCATGATTTTCTCTCTTATTTTTCTTCTTCTTTTTTTTAAGCTTTTTTATTATTTTTTTTTCAAGTAGGGAGAGTATCTATAAGAATTAAATTAACAAACTTATATTACACCAAGGAAGAAATCTGAAATTTTAACACAGTTCTGCCCTAAGTCTCTAGCTTTACAAAACCCTTTTATGCATAATTCAAAAAAAAAGCAGCAGAGGCCTGAACCATGCTCTTAATCCACCTCAATAAAAGCTTTTATGAGCAGAAGTACACTTGGAACAAAAAAGCCAAGATTTTATTATACTATTGTCATTTTCCATTTTGATTGTTTAGCAAAATAAATTTGAAGAGTTCAGGACACCAGAACATGCAGCATTTAAGATGTATTTTTGCATATAAAAGTAATGGTGAACAAATGAAATAAATGAAGATTATTAAAAGTAAGTCAAAGCTTTACAACTCATTATTGCTATCAGCTTACCTGCAGTGAGCTTTATCTTTTTTTTTCCCAAAGCCTACCTGCTACAATGTTACACATACGAGACCAGGCCAAGGTGCCTTTGACAGCACAAAAAAACTGAGAGGTGGTGGAAGGACACTCACCTCAGAGGATGTGCCTCTGTTCATTACATTCCTAAAACTACAGACTGATTACTTCACAGAATGCATACTTACAGAAAAACCAAAAGCCTGAGTCTGTTATTAGCTCTATCCATGAGAAACGTCACTATTTGCTATGCCTGGTTTCAGTGACAACTGTTCTCTTGCATTGGTACTCCTGCACCTTCTCTATAATTAATTATATTACCTCTGACACCACAGTGTTTCTGTGCATGTGTGCTCAATGAACATCATGTAGCAGTCATATTACACCTTCAGTCTGTTTTTCCTGATTTCCATTTGCCAGCAAAATCAATTTCAGGCTTCTACAATAATCCCTAGAATATTTTTTACAATATTAGAAATTATTTCATATGGAGTTCCAAAGTATGGAAAGATAAAGTAACTTCACTGACACTGCTATTATTCAGGGCACTTGCATCAATGCTAGAATTTTTAAAACATCCCTTTGTTATATAATGAATAGTGCTAACATGATTTGAAATCTGACTCATACAGCAGAGCTATACAGCATTAGAGAGATCTGCAAACACAGCTGTTAATGATTTTTATCATTAGCACACCTCCTTTAAATCTCATGGAGATTAATTTGAAGGGGCTTGAAAATAGGTACACTTGATTTGCACAGAGTGCAGAATCCGCTCCCCAGAATGTAATGTGCTACATATAACTACTTGAAGTTATTTGATAGCTTTAAAGCAGGAATAGTCCATGCACTAATGCCAAACCTGAGAATTTTATCAAAAGATAACATAACATTAAAACATTTCTCTTGATAGCACATATTTCTCAGCAAGCAAGCAATCAGGCAGTTAGTTATGGTGGCTTTCAGGCTATTTAAAAGCTATTTTTGGAAAATTATGAAGATTTTATTTGATTATTCCCATATTGCTGTGAACACCTAAAACCATGAATTTATAAGAATTCCTGTAGTTCTTACGAGCTACACTTATCCACTTAGTCAGCCACAGCTTGAAACCTAGAATATTCCCTCTCTTCTATTACTGACATTGAAGCTCAATTTTTACATTCTCAACAATTACATCACTAAGTTTTCATACCATGTTCCTTATTTTTAGCATAGACATTATTTTTGTCAAAATAAATAATATTTTCCTTTTCTAATATTAAAAAATAAAAAGTTGAAATCATCATAAGCTTATGAAAACAGAAAACCCATGTATGTCTCTTTACTGAATTACAATCAAAGCAATTATTGCATCCTGGGTTTCTTGAGTTTCTGGAGAACTGTTCCGGATACGGGAAAGGCAAAATACAATGTTTTTTCTCTGTCCTGTGTACATTAGTCCACTAACAACAAAACTTATATGATCCATAGCTTTTAAATAGGTCAACTATCTCTAACATGAAAGTTAAAATTGCAGTAGTCTTATGGAGCACTATCTTTATCTCTTCCAAGGTAAATTTAAAGCCTTAAATACCAGAAATTATCTGAAGGTAATAATAATTAAATTTAATGCTTTGTTTCTTTAGAGGATGCATCCTTAAGAACATTTGTAGTAGCTTAATATTACACAGCAGTTTTACAGAGTATATTTAATACTGCATGGCCTTAGATTAGACCAACTAATTTTTATTGGTGGTTTTTCTTGAGCCTCAGAGGTCATTACTTCTTGCTTTATAGCATCACACATCTCTAACACAACAAATTTCATCAGACACAGAGGATGAACTTTTCAACCTCCTCAATAAGCCAATATATATGCTGTCCTGCTTAGACAGAGCCTGAGTGAGTTCCATAAATAAGTATAAAAGTAAGCTCTGCTTTCCTCAGACAATTCCCTAAGTCACTTAGCAATTGCTTCTGTATGGATATCAAAGTATCTGGTTGAAAAAATAAAGAAAAAAGAAAAGCTATTTAAGAGAGCATGCTTTACCAAGTATTTAAAAATCTTTAAAAAACCACCACACTGAGCCCAGTGTTAGCCAGAATGAAGCATGTCAGTGGAAGGTGACATCTGAATGGCTGATAAGCACAATCATCTTGAGTGTGAAGGCAGATACTATCTTTTGTGGTAGAAGCTAGCTGAAAGCTAGAGAAAATAAAGTTCATCAATTATTGGAATAAAAATAATTGTGTCTTTAGAAAAAAACATGGAACCCGTAAAATTCACAAAGTGATCACTTTTCTAACTCATGGCCTTTCTCCTTTACTGCCAAAAACACAGCACGTAGTCACTGTTCCCCAGACACACAGATTATACTTTCTATGTGTGGAAGGCAATTTGAAATAAAACATATATAATGGCAAGGAAAGCACAATAACATTGGTTAACCTGAACTAAAAAAACACTAATATGCTTTAAAATTTCTGCTACACACACAAAGTTTTAACTGATACTTCCTTTTTTTAATTCTCAGGAAAAAAGCTTTTTTTCAGGATGACTTTACTGACACCTAGTGAACCTCAGCTCAAACAGCTTCAGACACACAAGTTCCTAGAAAAAGAGAGGTGGTAACGAAGTGACTGTTCTTTTCCTTCCACTTGCAGTAAAATACATTATACGGCCATGTTCTGGATTCAGCTGTACTGAATCATAAATCAACTCAGAGGTCACTGTAATACTGATGAGATATAAAAAAATTGGAAAGGCAATAAAGAGGAAAGGGGGGGGGGGGGA
>VWZO01007376.1:9865-26573 GCA_013396975.1 Bucco capensis
AATTTTGCTTTTTTGAATTCCAGAGTCCTGACTTTGCTTCTTGGCTGATTAGTGACCCTCAGGACTGTGAATTCCACTAGTGCATGATCACTGCAGCCCAGGGAGCCTCCGGTCTTGATATCCCTGATGAGTTCGTCTGCATTGGTGACCAACAGATCAAGTATTGCACCCCCCCGGGTAGCGGTGTCTATTTCTTTTGTTAGGGGTCAGCTGGAAAATTCACAGGTGTCACAGAATCCCAGACTGTTAGGGGATGGAAGGGACATCTGGAGATCATCTAGTCCAACCCTCCTGCAAGAGCAGAACAACCTAGAGCAGGTTGCACAGGATGGTGTCCAGTCAGGTTTGGAATATCTCCAGAGATGGAGACTCCAACATCTCCGTGGGTAGCCTGGACCAGTGCTCCACCACACTCAAAGCAAAAAAGTTCCTCCTCATGTTCAGATGGAACTTCCTGGGAGCCAGTTTTTTCCTATTACCTCTAGTCCTTTCACTAGGTACTACAGTAAAAACCTGGCCCCATCCTCCTGACCCCCGTTCTTTAAGTACTGATAAGCATTGATCAGATCCCCCCTCAGTCTGCTCTTCTCTAGGTTAACCAACCCCAGCTCGCTCAGCCTCTCCCATCAGAGAGGTGTTCAGCTTGCCCTAATCATTTGTAGCCCTTCTTTGGACCCTCTCCAGAAGTTCCCTATTTCTCTTGAACAGCGGAGACCAGAACCGGACCCAGGACTCCAGCTCTGGCCTCCCCAGGGCAGAGTATAGATGGAGGAGAGCCTCCCTCCGCCTGATGGCAACACTCTTTTTGATGCAACCCAGGATGCCATTGGCATCCTTAACCTGTCTTGCTCCATGAAGTTACTCCTCCCCAGTTGCATCACCCTACACTTGTCCTTGTTGAACTCCATCAGGTTTCTCTCTGCCCAGCTCTCAGCCTGTCCAGGTCACACTGAATGGCAGCACAACCTTCTGGGGTGACCCAGTTTGGTGTCATCAGCAAACCTGGTGAGGGTACACTGCACTCCTTCATCGAGGTCATTGACTGGATCCAGTACTGGATCAAAATAATAAAAATGTTTGAAGGACATATTTCATTCTGCACAGCCAGAACTTTACCTGAATAAAGCAAAGTTTTGGCTCTACAAAAAACAATCCAAATCCTGAAACCGACCTGGTCTCTTCTTTGCGCTATTTCCCAATTTGGTTTTTTTTTTTCCTGACTGGAGCAGATTGTGCTCTCAGAAGATGAGAGCAGATGATGAGCAGAAGAGAGGGTAAGTTGATGTCCTTTAGTAACACAACAGGAATCCCTTGGCAACTTATAGTAGTTTTTAATCTCCTACAGGACTGGAATGTTCTAGTATTGGAAACAGATGGGTGAGGGTGGACACCACCTTGGAGGAGATCAGCCAAGCAAGGTCATGAGGGTTCATTTTCAGGGCAGTGCAGAGTTACTGAGCGAAGTGACTCCCATTAGTATAAATGACTAAATCTCTATGTATCACTTTTAAACATAACCTCAAAAGCCACTTTCTTAAGAAGCATCATGGAGTAGTTTCATAAACCAAATCTGAAAACCTTTTATTACACTAATATTTGCCCATTCTTTGACATTCTTTGCACTGCAGCACCTGCTTAATTAAATGAAAATTCTTCTGTGGGTGTTAAAATTGAAGGCATCATCTAGGCTTCAAGTAAGACTTCAGCAGTGGAGTTACACATTTTTCAGTTTACCTTTAGTCAAGGGTGTACATTTCACAGCTTTCAGCTGCAAGTCTACATCCATTACTTGTGAAGCTTGTGGATGCTTGGATATCTTAACAGTGAGAAGTTAACAGTGAGAGGATGAGAGGAAATGGCTTCAAGTTGAATCAGGGGAGGTTTAGATTAGGTACAAGGAGAAATTTCTTTACTGAAATGGTTAAGTCTTGTAATAGGCAGCCCAGTGAGGTGGTGGAGTCACCATCCCTGGAGGGGTTTAAGAAGCATTTAGATAAGGTACTCAGGAACATGGTTTAGTGGTATGTTAGCGATAGGTATGGTAGGACTTGATGATCTTAGGGGTCTCTTCCAATCTTTGTGATTCTGTGATCTTTCTGAATAGATTTATGGAGCTGGTGGATACACGGACATCTTTCTGAGTAGACTTATGGCAGCACATAAGGAAATATGACTATTTAAAATGGAAAGACCATCTTCATTTTTCCTTGGTGCTTCATAGTTAAAAATCCCTAAATCCAAATCTTATATTTCGAAATAAACTGCTATCCACTTTAATAACACATTTAACTGCTTGACACATCAGCTGGAATGATTATATTATCTAGCAGTAGAGATGTCCCAGGAAGCAATGACAGGTGGCACAAACCTACCAACAGTAGTTTGTGGTGGTGGAAGTGGGATGGGGAAGCATTTTCAAATGTCAAGACACTAACACCAGCCTCACTGTTTGCTTGTGAAATACAGTTTCTTTTTTATGCATGTGTTTGCCATTCAATTGTCATTTCTTCTCTGGACCTGTTGGGATCGAGAGGTGTGTTTGTAGATGGTCACATAGGTGAGTAGATGTAAGGACCAAATCACAAAATCACAGAATCATTAAGGTTGGAAGAGACCTCTAAGATCATCAAGTCCAATCATCTGCCTATCACCACCATGCCATTAAACCATGTCCCTAAGTATTCTAAAAGTTTCTTAAACACCTCCAGGGAGGGTGACTCCACTGCCTTCCTGGGCAGAAATCATGCTCTTGCTTCTCTTAGTGTCATTAGAAGGATGCAGAAGAGAAAGTGTGTTTACGATATCCTGCCTGGCTAAGGCAGAAGCATGCTGAAGGAGGAAGGTCCCATCTGGAAAGAAGACAAGCCCCTGTTGATAAATACATCGTGGTGTTTTGCGTGAGTCTATGGAGAGAAAAGGACAGATGGATAGAACATGATAGTTGCACTTATTTCCTTGACAAAGCTGCAGTTCAGGATTACTTAGCTAATTCACCATCCTATGGCATGAGAGAGGGTTTTTTCTTTTGTAACAGGCTACTGATGTGTAGCCTGTGTGAGTGTTTAGGATTGTGCTAGAAGAGTTTCTGTCACAGAATCACAATCCTGCAAGAGCAGGAGAACCTAGAGCACTCTAGGTTGCACAGGATGGTGTTCAGTCAGGTTTGGAATATCTCCAGAGACGGAGATTCCACCACTTCTATGGACAGCTTGGGCCAGTGCTCCACCATCCTCAAAGGAAAAACGTTCCTCCTCATGTTCAGATGGAACTACCTGGGTGCTCGTTTGTGCCCATTGCCTCTAGTCCTCTCCCTGGGCTCCACAGAACAAAGCCTGGCCCCATCCTCCTGACCCCCACTCTTTAAGGACTGATAAGCATTGATGCCCCCTCAGTCTGTTCTCCAGGCTAACCAGCCCCAGCTCTCTCAGCCTCTCCCCATAACAGAGATGCTCAAGTCCCCTAATAATTTTAGTAGCCCTTCTCTGGATCCTCTGCAGATGTTCCCTGTCCTTCTTGAACAGGGGAGACCAGAATTGAACACAATACTCCAGTTGTGGAGTCACCACAGAAGAGTAGGGGGGAAGGAGAACCTCCCTCAACCTCCTGGCCACACTCTTCTCGATGCATCCCAGGATGCCACTACACAACACCCACTGAAGTCAGTGAAACTGATCTTATGGAGTGAATCACAGGCTTAAATGTTTGTTGGACACAGAAACTCCAAGAGATTTGTACTGGGTTTTCTAAAACTTTAGACTAATGATAGATGGTTTTTTGGTGTCACCAGACCAGAACTGAGCACAGTACTCCAGATGCGGCCTCCCCAGGGCAGAGGGGAAGGAAAACCTCCCTCAACTGCCTGGCCACTCTTTTCTTGATTAATCTTCTTCCTCTTCTAATGCTAGTGTTGAGGGAGACCTTAAAGCCAATTTTTCCTCTCAGTATTTTATTACTCTAGAAGCCATGCATATGTATGACTTATCTGAAGCTCAGCACTTGTTGAAAAAGGTGTCTCTTGTCATTTTCAGTTACAGTGAGGCTGAGAAAATAATCCCCACTCTGTTGTTGAGATGTTTGTAAGGAACAACTCTAGAGCTACCCAGAACCTTCTTAGGACACAACAAAGTGCAAAGTCATTGAGGGTTAGCCCTGGATACTGATGCTGGACATATCTGCTGCATTTTACATCTTTGGCTTTTGAACAGGAGAGCCTCAGGCAAACAAAGTGGTGTCAGCCATGCAGAAGAGCCATTTAGCTCATGAAGAACCACTTGAGCTGCTGAGGATGTCAGTCCTGATGAGGGCTGTGGCAGGAATTAGAAGGTGCAAACTGTAAGCAAACCTCCCTAGGAAGCAGCTGGATGTTGAGTGAAAGGCTCACAAATGTCTGAAGTGCTTAAAGTATCTTTCTACTTCCTTCAGAGTCTGATGAACCTTCCTTGGATGACTGTTTGCTGGTTTTGGAGCCACTAAAATGCATACCCACCAGGTACTTTAGTGTCGTGCTGCTTCAGAGTGAACAGATTGAAATGTCTGGCACAAAAGTATTGGACTAATTTCTCCAGGAGATGAAGGTAATCCAAGCTGGGTTTTCCATGCCCAGTGTCATAGTTTCTTTTCTCAATGGGGGGGCTTACTTTTGCATCACTTCCTTTATCCAGCCTTGAGAATCACAGGGTTCTGTGAAGACTCCTGGTCCTTGTGGGATTAAAAAGTAATTATTCCAATTCCTTTAATGGGACAGGAAGACACAAGTCTGGTGATTCATTTCCTGTGCTTTTCACTGGTTTTTCCTCCTCAGGAGCAAGGGCAGAACCACTACCTCCTTCCCTCTCTGTGCAAGGCCCCATCTCAGCATAATAAGCATTCAGCAGCAATAACCTCCTGAAGACGCGGTCCCCAAGAGATTTCCCTCTTTGCAGGAAGCCCACATGCTTTCATTAAAGCACTAGATGTGACACATCCCCTGGACTCCTTTTCCCAAGGAATCAAATTCAGTCTCTGTGAAGTCCAAAAAAGTTTTAATTCTGCAATCAGACAACCACCAAGTACTGCAACTTCATTTTCGGTTGCTTGTAGGGAGTCATGGAAAAACAAGAGTTGCATGAGGAAGAGCCAGGGGTTAAATTATCTATGATTTTCCAAAACTTGCACCTCTTTAACTCAATTTATAGGTATGTTGTCCAATAAACATCAGACTGCTTTGATTGCCAAACAAAAAAAATGTGTTTTTACTGAAGAAAGAGGAGGAATTGAATAGGCCTTTAAGGAATTTTAAATGATTGGAAAGATCATGGTCTACATGATGAGGGAAAAATGTTGCTTCTATGTAGTGCAAGTTACATATTTAGTGGTTTCTCCACACATAAAACATAGTCCATTAATCATGTCAGAATACCTCATTTCGTGTAGGTCTCTGTGTCCAGAAAACCTAATTTACACAGTAAGCATCCTTTTTATGTTTGAGAGAATGCTCTGTTTGCACGTCAGGAAAAAATCCATGATTTTTTTTATTATTCTAAGCAAAATGCTTTACCTTGAATTAAAGAAAAACCTAAAGCATTTTCTTTTTTTTTCCCTAAAATTGAAATTCCACAGTATTCTGTTTAAAAACAGGAAAGAGTAGAAACCATTTGGTGGTTTTGGAATGAAAAATGTCCCTTAGGCTCACTAGGCTCTGTGGTTTCCTGCAGCCTGATTTGGCAAGGCACTGAAGATCCCGGGATCTGAGAGGCATTGGAAACTTGGTGAAGGTTTTGGGCTCTTCTTCATGGCAGCTAGTGACAGGACAAGAGGCCATGGCTTGAAGCTGCAGCAGGGGAGGGTTAGACTGGACATTAGGAAGCACTTCCTCATGCAGAGGGTGATTGGGCTCTGGAATAGGCTGCCCAAGGAGGTGGTGGAGTCACCGTCCCTGGAGGTGTTTAAGAAAAGATTGGATGTGGCACTGAGTGGCATGGTTTAGATGTTGGGTGTATAGGGTCATAGGCTGGACTTGATGATCCTGGGGGTCTTTTCCAGCCTTGGTGATTCTGTGATTCTGTGAAGGTCCTCAGGATTCAGGAGCCAGAACTTCAGAGCTCCTGTTTTGGACAGGCTGTCAGGAAAGGCATAATAGCCATAAGTTTTCAGGATGGAGGTCTGAAAGGGTTCCAGGATCTCGTAACTTTTGGAATTACACAACCAAATTAATCCCTAAGGAATGAGGCCAATATGTTGTTAGGGAATCTGGGAGGAGGATGTGATTGGTCACCATAGGTACAAGTGGAGTAAGGTCAAGAAGCAGAGTAGATCTCTTGAAGCCAGAAGAGAATTGTGGTGCATTTGTAAACAGATCTAAGTTTCCTGTTAATTAATTTTGGTGGCAGATGATGTCTAACCATCAGAGCAGGAAAGATCTGGAAGATACTTCCAATTACAGGCAGAGGGGTCAAGAAAACCTCATAAGTTCCAGTGCTCTAGTTCTAAGAACTTAATGGGACTCTGATATGGGAGGAGGGTATGGAATTTATGAACCATGGTGAACTCATTGAACCTTGCCCTTCATGTCTTCCACAAAACACTTCAGATTCTCCACAACGGAATTTTCCTGAAATGTTGTTGTCAGATTTTCAAGTTGCTCTACTTAATGCCAAGAGTGTGGAAAAAGACTACATAGGGTGCAGACACCATCTGGTGCAGGGAGTTCAGTAGGGTCCAGTAGACTGCCCCTTCTTCTCCATGACAGTAGAAGAACCCCACTCCAGAGGTAGGCAACTTGGTGAAACCTTTCAGGCATGATGGTGCTGGTGAGGCAGCGCCTAGAATATTGTGTTCAGGTTTGGGTCCCTCAGGACAAGAAGGACACAGAGGCATTAGGGTGTTTCCAGAGAAGTGCAATGAGGCTGGTGAGGGGCCTGAAGCACAAGGCTTATGAGAAGCAGCTGAGGGAGCTGGGTTGTTAGTCTGGAGCAGACGAGGCTCAGGGGAGACCTTATCTCTCTCTCCAACTCCCTGAAAGGAGGTTGGAGTGAGATGGGGGTAGGTCTCTCCTCCCAGGTTAGCAGTGAAAGGACAAGAGGAAATAGCCTCAAGTTGCAGCAGGGCAGGTTTCGATTGGATGCGGGGAGGAATTTCTTTACTGAAAGAATTAACTCTTGGAATTGCCCAGGGCAGCGGTGGAGTCACCATCCCTGGAGGGGCTGAAGAAATATTTAGATGGTCTTCTTCTTAGGGGCATGGTTTAGTGGTATGTTAGTGATAGGTGTGGTTGGACTTGATAATCTTAATAGTCTCTTCCAAACTTTGTGATTCTGTGATTCTGTAATTTATAAAGGCTTTTACATGCAGTCAAGTGGAATATGGTAGGGCTTGAGATCTGAATGTCATTTCAAGGCAGATTTGTTACAATTCTGCCTCAAAAAGGGCAAAGTTTAACTGTTCCAAATGTTTCATTGGCATGACCTCTCCATGCACAACCTCTGGGTGCTCAGTATCACATGGTCCTGGTGATATGATAAATAGCACTGTAAACCCTTTCTGCCCATATCTTTTATTTGGCTTCAACTGGAAATAAGTGTTTAGGAAATGGAAAGGAGAGGTGGAGTCATCCTGATGTGGCTGGACATCCAGATTGAGGATTAGGAACATTCTCCACAAAGCTCCACAGTTTACATGTACCCAGCAGGAATTTTTTTAATTCATTTAAGCAGGACATACATTTCACCCTAGTATTTATAAAGCCATGATGTCCTAAATCTGTTCCCTGACAGGTAAGTTAAAAAGGACAATTCTGGTACCTTGGACCTTTCTCTGACATAATTGCATCATCAGTGGTATGCCTTGGAAATGTTTCTAACTCCTGTGCCAAAAATTTTTCATTGGTAATCCCTTACTGGCAAGAATAGGTTTCATTTAATCTCTTGAGTTTTTCTGTCTTTGAGAGGGTCAGGCAATGGAACTGATCTTATTTATTTGGCCATGATGTCACCTGGAATTTCTTGCAATACATTTAGGATTTCCAAGATGACAGCGCCTTTCCATTTGTGTACATAGCAAAGAAGAATTAATACAACTGTGAAAAAAACCTCAATAAAGTAATTTTAAAGCAAAGCCTGGGTTTATTTCTGATATAAACTCAGCCTTACTAATTCTGTTAAGCTTTCAGAAGAGGGAAGCTCTGAAAGCTGAGGTGTTCTAGTTTACCAGCCAAGCCCAGAGGGGATGTTTTACTTGAAATTATAAACCTAACAATATTGGAAATGGTGGAAGACCCTTAACAATAACCTACCTAAATTGCTATTACATTCTCTAAAGTGCATTTAATTCTTTTAGAGCCTTGGTACGAGGGACATTAGTGGAAAGAACTTTTCCATCCTGTTATTTCCCTGTCCTCAATGCTTCATCCTTCTCTGGAGTGCTCTGAAAACACTGCTCTTAAATGGAAGGGCACACCAGAATATCCTATTAATCTCTCTGTTGTTCAGTTTGTTTTTGTTGCATCTTTCCTTTCATCACGGTATTTCCAAATTTGACAACCAGCGTTGTCCAGGTCTACCTGATGTTCTGGGGATATGCCCATATTTGGAGAGGCTCAAACAAATGTTCCTCTGGTAATTCAAGTCATCAATAATGATGAGCAGGAAGAGTTGCTGGAATGGTCAGCTAGGACAACAGTACTGATGATTATTATCTGCAAGCTAATGAAAAGTGTCTTTTGCATGAGAAAATCATGGTTGTGGCCAGTGTCTAGAAGTGTTTATATATAAGGGATATCTGCTTTTGTTGTGCAGGCTGTGCCCTACTCCTGCATGAGCTGTGATTGAAGCCTTCAAACTTTGCCCAACAAGCAAAAGTGGCACAGAATCACAGAATCCCAGACTGTTAGGGGTTGGAAGGGACATCTGGAGATCATCTAGCCCAACACCCCTGGTCCAGCAGGAGAACACAGAGCAGGTTGCACAGGGTGGTGTTCAGTCAGGTTTGGAATATCTCCAGAGACGGAGATTCCACCACTTCTATGGACAGCTTGGGCCAGTGCTCCACCATCCTCAAAGGAAAAACGTTCCTCCTCATGTTCAGATGGAACTACCTGGGTGCTCGTTTGTGCCCATTGCCTCTAGTCCTCTCCCTGGGCACCACAGAACAAAGCCTGGCCCCATCCTCCTGACCCCCACCCTTTAAGGACTGATAAGCATTGATGCTCCCTCAAGTCTGTTCTCCAGGCTAACCAGCCCCAGCTCTCTCAGCCTCTCCCCATAACAGAGATGCTCAAGTCCCCTAATAATTTTAGTAGCCCTTCTCTGGATCCTCTGCAGATGTTCCCTGTCCTTCTTGAACAGGGGAGACCAGAATTGAACACAATACTCCAGTTGTGGAGTCACCACAGAAGAGTAGGGGGGAAGGAGAACCTCCCTCAACCTCCTGGCCACACTCTTCTCGATGCATCCCAGGATGCCACTACACAACACCCACTGAAGTCAGTGAAACTGATCTTATGGAGTGAATCACAGGCTTAAATGTTTGTTGGACACAGAAATTCCAAGAGATTTGTACTGGGTTTTCTAAAACTTTAGACTAATGATAGATGGTTTTTTGGTGTCACCTCCAGGGTGAAGTTCTTTAGGCCACTGAGGTGTCCACAACTACTGCCTTCTATGATGAAACATTCACTTCCCTGAAGCAATAAAAGGCAGAGAATACCATGAATATTGTCATGCTGTTTTATCCTTGCACCTGTCGTGGTGGCAGATGAAAAAGGAAAGGTTCCAACAGTGAGCATAATTAGGAACCTGTCTCTCTACGTTAGGGGCAAACAAGGGCAACAACAAGTACACCCTGTGCCCTAGAGATGATGAGCTGTCACGGTCCATGACCACCTCTGCTTCCTCCCTCCCTGAAGACTGGTGAAAGACTTGCAACTCTCAGTGGCCAAAGCCACCAAATATTTGCCATCTGCTGGCTGTGGAAAGTGAATTGAGAAATGGGTCAGACAATTTATTACAGAATCACAGAATCATTAAGATTGGATGACACCTCTAAGATCATAAAATCCAACCATACCTATCACCATCATGCCACTAAACAATGGTCCTAAGGAGAGCATCTAAATAATTCCTAAATCCCTCCAGGGGTGGAATAGGCTCCCTGGGAAGCCTATTACAAGACCTTTGCAGGAAAGAAATTTCTCCTTCTATCTAATCTAAACCTCCCCTGGAGTAACTTGAAGCCATTTCGTCTTGACCTCTCACTGGGAACCCTGCAGAAGAGACCTATCCCCATCTCACTCCAACCTCCTTTCAGGGAGTTGGAGAGAGAGAGAAGGTCTCCCCTGAGCCTCCTCTTCTCCCAAATAACCAACCCTGGTTTGCTCAGCTGCTCCTCATCACACTTATTCTCCAGAATCCTCCCCAGTCTCATTGCCTTTCTCTGGACACACTCCAATGCCTATGTGTCCTTCTTGTCATGAGGGGCCCAAAAGTGAACCCAGTACTCTAGGTGTGGCCTTACCAGTGCTGAGTACACCAGGTGCTTTTGGAACTTTCTTTGCTTCTCTTTTTGTTGTTTTTGTGCATTATTTTATTCTTGGGCAGATTCTTGTCTAGGAATATTCAATTAAGAGTTTTTTTTTAAAAAGCAATCAGTCAAACAGAAACCAAAGAGAAACAAACAAAAACAAAACCAAACAAGAAACAAAACCAAACAAAAAACACACAGCCCCCCTCCCAAATTTGATATAATGACACCTTTACTTCTCTCAAGAAACCTGTAAATACTATGCTCTGTCCTAAAGTAACTGATTAGTTAATTTTGTCAAGATCACCCCTTATTTTCTAAGAATGAGACATATCAGATGTTTCAGAAGCCTAATAAATTAACAATAGAAGAGTAAAGAAACTGGTTTTCTATCTTTTATTTTATGTTAATCGTGCTATCAAATGTTTACTCCTCTTTGGTCTAGACCAAATCCTTAGCCATAGTACATGCGATTGAGTTGAGTGGGAAGGTTAAGGGTAGAATTGATGAGTAATTTTGGTTCTTTTTTTGGCTGAAAATCCAGCCTTTTGAGCAACTTCAGGCAGGCTTGAGTCTTGGAATACCTTAAGAGAGCTATCTGTCAATCTGTGGTCACTGAGTCTTCCTTAAGCATTGGCTAATGATGCCCATGGGTCAGATTAGAACTGGTCTTAATTCGTTCTAGTAATCACTTTCCTGGTGAAGGACGTTGTTTTCAGTGTGCTGAAATTTTTTTTTTTCAAAGTGTCAATTTCAGTGACATTTAGGATGATAAAAAAAACACCAAAATACAGAACTGTGATAACTTTTTGCTTTGGCAGTCCCACAACTGAACATTTTGATTTTTTCATTTCAAATTGAATTTCCTTACAGATTTTCATTTTAATAAAATGCTGAATGCAGGCTGGAATGATGACATTAATAATGAAATGTTAAAAAAAAAATCTTTAACGACCCCAAGTACTTTATACAAATAAATAATCAGGGAAGCTGTCTTGGAAATCTTGGTAGTCAGTTAGAGTATTAGATTAAGGTCTATTTTCTAAAACCAATTGCACACAGGAGGATGATGTAGGTGATGTTTTGCTCCCATTCACAGGACAGGTCAGATGACCTGATCTGAAAATATATATGGATGAAAGGACGAAGCTGCAGAGGTCAGTAAACTTCCATGTAAGCATAAAATAACAGGATCACAGAATCATTAAGGTTGGAAGAGACCTCTAAGATCACCAGGTCCAACTATCTACCTGTCTCCCCCATGCCACTAAACCATGTGCCTAAGGATCAGATCTAGACATTTCTTAAACCCCTCCAGGGATGGTGACTCCACCACCTCTCTGGGCAGTCTGGGCCAATGCCTAACAACCCTTGCAAGGAGGAAATTCCTCCTGACGTCCAGTCTAAACCTCCCCTGCTGCAACTTGAGGCCATTTCCTCTTGTCCTCTCACTGGTAACCCAGGAGAAGAAACCTACCCACACCTCATTCCAACCTCCTTTCAAGGAGCTGGAGAGAGAGATAAGGTCACCCCTGAGCCCTCTCTTCTCCAGACAAAACAACCCTAGTTCCCTCAGCTGCTCCTTATCAGACTTATCCCATAAATTTGCAGGTGACACAATATGTTAAGCTGGTTTCTTCTGCTACTGCTTGAGGAGGAACCTTTATGTTGCCATGACTCTTTCTTCCACACCACCAGTAATCCCAGGAGCAGCAAATCAGTGCCTCCCCTCCCACTGTCATCCCCAAGGGATCAACCCTGTCCTGTGTTGGCTTCTCATCTGGGAGTGGCCAAATCCAGGGCTTTGTTCCCAAGAAGCAACGTGTTAACTTGGGGGATCATCAACCTTAAACATTCTATCTTGGTCAAGCAGCTGCTCTTTCATGTTTAGCAGACATCCAGAGCTCATGCCTGTGGATTTAAAGCAGGGTGCTTCAGCTGTGCTGCTTCTTTTGGGGAAACATGCTGCTTTGTGCTGGACTTACCGTATTTTTAGACTGAAAGGATTCTGAAATCGTAGAGGAATTCATAAAACAGCCATTCCAATGTCCACCCAACTTTTCATCTCTCTTAATTGCAATATTAGGTTAGCTCTCCTTTGTTGGATGGTTCTCACTTCTGATTCAAAACAATAAGCCCCGTGATTGGTTTTCTGATGCTGGAAAAATCAGATGGGAAAGGCACAGAATCCCAGAATCATTACGGTTGGAAGAGACCTCTAAGATCATTAAGTCCAACCCTACCTATCAACCCCATGCCACTAAACCATGTCCCTAAGGAACACAACTGGATATTTCTTTAGCCTATCCAGGCCTGGTGACTCCACCACTTTCCTGGGCAGCCTGGGCCAATGCCTAACAACCCTTGCAGGGAAGGAAACTTCTTCTTATATCTAATCTAAACCTCCCCTGGTGCAAATTGAGGCTATTTCTTCTTGTCCCCTCACTGGTAAACCTGGAGAAGGAACCTACCCTCTTCTCACTCCAACCTCCTTTCAGGGAGTTTGAGAGAGTGATAAGTTCTCCCCTGAGCCTCATCTTCTCCAGACTAAACAACCCAGCTCACTCAGCTGCTTGTGCTCCAGAGCCCTCCCCAGCCTCCTTGCCCTTCTCTGCACACACTCCAATGCCTGTGTCCTTCTTGTCATGAGGGGCCCAATACTGAACCCAGGACTCTAGGGGTGGCCTCCCCAGTGCTGAGTCCAGGAGAATGATCATTTTTCTGCTCCTGCTGCTCACACCATTTCTGATCCAAGCCAGGATGCTCTTGGCCTTCCTGGGTACCTGGGCATACTGCTGGCTCATGTTCAGTAGACTATCAACCAGCAACCCAGGTCCTTCTGTGCCAGGCACCAATCCAACCACTCTGCCCCAAGCCCAGAGCCTTGTATGGGTGTTGTGACCCAAGTGTAGGACCTGGCATTTTGCCTTGTTGAAGCTCACCCCATTGGCCTCAGCCCATGGATCCAACCTACACACAGGGTAGTGAGTTATCTCACCAGTTAACTAATATTTAATAATATCCCCTGTGACTTTAAATTTTTTTGTGGTCTTTGGCATTTTAATTAGCCAAATTACCACCTATTCATCAAGAATTTTGTAGAAGACTATACATTATGTACATGTATTGAGTGCATGGAGAAGCTTTAAATTGACTTCTACGTGTGCTGATGCTCTGAACCGAATAGGGCTGTGAGATAAACATCTCCTTCAGTGCCTCTCTGCTATATATTTTACAATAAAATACATATTTATCCGTGCTCCCAGACGTTTCCTGTGGTTGTTTCAATGTCCAAGCTCTTCTCATCTTCACATCTCACCCTGTGATTTCCTGCTGCTGTCTCCTCATCAATGTGAGAAACAGAGGAGAATCTGGTTGGGGAAAAAAACAGACAAGAGAGCTCAGTATTCTTGCTGTGTTTCTTTGGAAATACATTAAAATGATAGAGCAGTGTATGTGTAATACCTCAGATGATCTGCCAGTTCCATAAAGACTTACTTTACACAATAATGATTGTACAGGACTATTGACAATATGGAGATGAAGGAATACGGGTAAAAATTCTGTATCTTCTACTCAATCACCTAGAAAGTCAGAGAAAATGTTCTGTGTTGAAGTTTCCTCTTTGTTAACTACAGATAATAATGATTGTTTATTCTTTATTGATGCACAGTGAAGTAATGTTATTTTTTATTTATTGTTGTTTACTTCATCCTATAAACCAAAGGTAAAGTTTTGGATTGCTTTGGATCTATACAGAATCTTGAATTTGAGGGATAACAGCCTTTAGATCCCAAACAGCACAATGAAAAACTCCTTCAGGATACAAGATGTTTGAGACAACGCAGTCTGTAGTTGTGGTTTATTCCAGAGGATGAACTTGTATTTCCTGTTTCTCAACACTATGGTTTGAAAGCTGCCAGCTGGAAAGGCAGATTTATGTTGCTATTAGGTGTTTTAGTTTTTCTGTGGCTTAATGGTATGTTTTTTTATTTATTTTCTTTAGGGAAGCACTTTACTCTTTTTCTCTTGCATTTCCCATAAATGTGTATGCAGGTTCTGAGCTGAGAAAAAATCATCAAGGAGTCTAGGACATGCTTGGTTTGACATTGATCTCTCCTTCTTTTTCTTTTCTTTTCTTATTTAAATAACATAGAAAAAATTGCAAAAGTGTTCTTTGCCTAAGAGCAAACACAAATACTCCCCCTTTCAAATTGGTAGAACAATGGCACGCAGAGAAAAAATTCCTCCCCTCACTAAAGCTCTAAACTCAAATACCCTCAGACAGACTGTAGCCAAAAATAAATATGGATTTCTTTTAAAAGCTTAAATATTTTACCATACTATCTTTAAAAGAAAGGTGCTTAAATGTCTTATGTTAACTATCCATGAGTTTTAAACAGATTTCAAGTAAAGGAGAAAATGGTAGGGGTTTCTAACAATACTTTGACAGAATCACGGACTGTTAGGGGTTGGAAGGGATCTCTGGAGATCATCTAGTCCACACAACTCCACCCCCGCTCCAGCAGGAGAACCTAGAGCAGGCTGGACAGGATGGTGTGTTGGCAGGTTTGAAATCTCTCCAGAGATGGACAGTCCAACACCTTCCTGGGCAGCCTGGGCCAGTGCTTCACCACACTCAAAGCAAAAAAGTTCCTCCTCATGTTCAGATGGAACTTCCGGTATACTAGCTTTTGCCAATTACCTCTAGTCCTGTCACTGGGGACCACAGAAAAAAGCCTCTCCCCATCCTACTGACAACCACCCTTTAAGGAGTGATAAGCATTGACAAGATACCCCCTCAATTTGCTCTTCTCCAGGTTAACCAGCCCCAGCTCGCTCAGCCTCTGCCCATAACACAGGTGTTCAAATTCTCCTAATCATTTTAGTAGCCCTTCTCTGGACCCTCTCCAGAAGTTCCCTATCTCTCTTGAACAGTGGAGACCAGAACTGGATCCAGGACTCCAGCTCTGGCCTCCCCAGGGCAGAGTATAGAGGGAGAAGAACCTCCCTGCTGCTGGCCACACTCTTCTTCATGCAACCCAGGATGCCATTGGCCTTCTTGGCCACAAGGGCACATGGCTGGTTCATGATCATCCTGCTGCCCACCCACACACTCAGGGCTTTTTCCACTGAGATGCTTTCCAACAGATCAGTCCTTAACCTGTCCTGCTCTATGAAGTTATTCCTCCCCAGTTGCACCACCCTACACTTGTCCTTGTGGAACTCCATCAGGTTTCTCTCTGCCCAGCTCTCAGCCTGTCCAGGTCACACTGGATGACAGCAGAGCCTCCTGGGGTGTCAGCCACTCCTCCCAGTTTGGCGTCATCAGGAAACTTGCTGAGGGCACACTCTATTCCTACATCCAGGTCACTAATGAATATATTGAACGGGACTGGACCCAGTACTGACCCCTTTCCATGAACTTTGCAAATGTGGGGCTGTCCCATTCATGTGTGTGGGTTTTATGCTCTTTGGGAGAGCTTAGGCAGGCTATGGAGGTTATACCTACAGCTCAGGACTATCAAATTAAACCTGTTGGCAAACTGAGGAAAAGAAACTTAACAGTAATAATGGTAAAAACACATGAATTGCATAAACCACACTATATTCTAGAAGAATAAATTCAGTGCTTGTAAACTCACTGAAGATGTCAATTTTGTTGGTTTGCTCATGTCACTTGGGAGATCAAATCAGTGCACGGAAGGCATTAATGCAACAAGAAAGCAGATCATATCCCATGGATTGTCACATGTCACTGCAGCCCTTTTGAAGGCATCTGTGGGTGCTTCTGAGTGACACTGGGTCTGCAATTAAGGACTCAAATGAGGACACACAAGTGAAACACCTACAGGAGTGAAGCAACATTTTCTTTTTAGTTCTGGTGGATGCAGAAGAGGTTGGTGGGTGTGTGTGGCGTTTGGGGCTTGTTCTCTAATCATCAAGCCACACCAAAGCAAACAGCCTTATTCCTATTCCAACTGGTGCTGCCCACCACTGGGGCGTTTGCCCAGACCTGGTTGGACTGGTCTGAAACCTCTCTTCCCTTGTTTCATTTTGTCTGCCTGATCTTGCACTGTCTCCAGTGACATGATTAGTATTCCAGGCAGCATCTCATAAAAATATATTTTCTTCTTTTTTCACTTTTTCCTTTTTTTTTTTTCGTGTCTTCCCCCCTCCTTTCTATTTTTTTTTTTTTTTTTTTTTTTTTTTT
>VWZO01007376.1:26578-40819 GCA_013396975.1 Bucco capensis
TTTTTTTTTTTTTTGGCTGCTTCTTTGTGCCTCCTGACTGACATCTTCTCACTTTAAGTGTGATTTTTTTCCTGTTGGCAAGATGAGGAGGTGCCACACTGACTCTCACCTTCAGGAACAAGCCCTGTAAGTACCCTAATGAGATGGGTCTTTACAGAGCCTGTAATTGGTGACAAGGCATGGCAGTTCCCTATCAGACACAGAGGTACAACACTGGGCTTATTAATGAGGCTGGGACATCACAGTTGAGAGCCTTGCAGTCACTGCAAGACAGAAGAGTGGAATACATTTTGCATGTTGTTACTATCCCCACTGCATCCAATTTGCATCACAAAACCTTTAGACAGGCCAACTCAGGCTGATCCAGGATGGGATCCTGCCTCCTCTTAGATGGATTATCAGCACCCATGGCCTGCAATCCATCATTCTTGATCTCAGCTCTCATAGTCCACAGCAATAATCATCTCAGCTTGCAGATCTGCTGGCTTTAATTGTGTTGGTTTAGGAACCTTCCTTGTCCTAAAATCAGCTTGGGGAGAGGAGTAATATTTTCAGTTATCAAGACCTAGACACTGGCTGTAGTGAGATCAAAAAATAGGGGTTTTCATCACCTTTAGAGATCCTCATAGAAGTAGAGGTAGAGCAAACAATGAAATGAAATGATTAAGAATTCTGCAAAGCAAAAAGGAATCTGATGGAAAATTGGTTACTTAAAGTTGTTCTCAGAATAAAGGCTCTGATGGTTTATTATTATTGGGTTTGTGTGTTCTGAGTGTGCTTTTTGTGTGTTTTTAGTATTAGTGGGGAAAACATGTATCTTTTGGAAGTAATGCATGATTGTTGAAATAACTTGGGGTTTGGGTTTAGTTTCATTTCATTTTTTTTCCCTATGGGGACGTTTTAAGGAGAAAGATTTCATGAGGATACATCCTAAGCATGCTGAGACTGTTAAGTGACATTGCTTTCCTTTATCAGAGAATCACAGAATCACAAAGGTTGGAAGAGACCTCTAAGATCATCAGTTCCAACCATCTACCTATCACCAACATACCACTAAGCCATGCCCCTAAACAGATCACCTATATGTTCCCTAAACCCCTCCAGGGATGATGACTCCACCACCTCCCTGGGCAGCCTGGGCCACTGCCTAACAGCCCTTTCGGGGAAGAAATTCTTCCTTATAAAAATTCCTCCTTGATAGAAACAATCTTTCACACACTAACTGGCATGAGCAAAATTCTGTGCAAACTCTACTAGCATCACAAGATTTAGTGAGAAAAAAGTGGAAAAAGAAAGAAAATCTGATCCTGTGATACCTTTGCATGTCAATCAAGCAAAAAAGTCTTTGTTAAAGATCAGTCTCTGCCTTAGCACAAATGTTCCCAGAGCATGTTTCACAAGGAGTTCATCTCCAGAATGTTGTCAGTTATAGTTTAAATGTTGACACATAAGTTTTGAGTGAAAACACTGAGGTTTTGTTTTGTCTTCAAGAAGTTCTCTTGCTGAAGTAACACTGCTGATGCCATGAGCAGAAAAGGAGCCTGCCAACCAGCAAGCCACTAATTCTAATAGTGACTAAAGAACACTGCAGGCTTAACCTCCAAATTTTGCTTCCTTTGCTGACACTGACCTTTTGGTCAGTAGTTCAGCAGAGTTACAACTGATGTCAATGTTATTTGTGGACATTTTCATGGACAAAGTACAGAATACATTACGTTATCTAAATAATAGATTCACCCAAAGGAGTAGAAGATCTGCCTATTCTTCCAGCTTAGCTTTCACTTATCACTTTCCTTTGAGGCTAAAACACTCAGATTTAATACTGTTGTGTGTTTGTGTGTGTGTTAATGATTAAAACAATGACCAGAGAATTCACAGTCCTTTAAGAGGTCAGATGTGGAAATGCATGTGGTAAATCCATGTCATAAAAATATCTTGATTCTTCCATAGGAAGCCAACTTTTCACTTTTTCTGTTAGCATTTTAGGGTTTCTCTTTATTATTCTGGTCATTCTTGTCCTCTAACTTCTCTTATGCTCATAGATGCATGGTCCTTATGCCTTGTAAGCTGTTTTTAATATCTCACCCATGGCAGAGGTGTGAAGTGGAGTGATCTAAGCTTGCTTGGAATGTCTCATACATTTTTTAGAACAAAACCTGATTATTTTAAATGGCAGTTTTCATTAAATAATTTCTCAGTGTTTTAATGAATGCCAATAGTATAAGTCAATATCCTTTAAAGGGAAGAGGTAACCTCTTTCCATATATCAAATGCAGTGGAAATCTATCCATTGACTCTCAGGGACCTTGGCTCAAAAGCATAACTTTCCAGGGCTGAACCCACATGGAATCACTTTGAAGGAATTGTCAGAGGATTTGCAGTTCATTTGTGAGTGCTTATTAATAATTGGACTTGATGATCTTAGAGGTCTTTTCCAACCTTAATGATTCTGTGATTCTGTGACCTAGAGGGGCTTTGTGTAGCCTTTTAAATGTGGATATCCCTTTTGAGCAGATGTAGAGCAATACTCAGGTAAGAACGAGAAGGGAGGGAACACAATCACATCATGTTAGAGCGGATAATATAGCCAATGACTTCAAGATGTTAAGGGTATTCATTAAATAATGATTCTTGGTTTGTTTTGTATTATTCCTGGAGGTCTTTGAAGGCTGAGTTCTTCTCTGTCATGTCATCAACAGGCTGGTGTATACAAACCCCTCAAGAAATGAACAGGGAGCGGTCAGGTCACCTGGTGTGAAGACCTGCATGTCATGTCACAAGGCAGAGAAGAGCTACCAAGATGTGATGAGAGAAGCAGAAGGGAGCATTCCTTTAGGAAGAATAAATCTGATGAAGAGGGAACTGGGGTTGGTTAGTCTGGAGAAGAGGAGGCCCAGGAGAGACCTTCTCTCTCTCTACAACTCCCTGAAAGGAGGTTGGAGGTGGGTGTAGGTCTCTTCTCCTGGGCTAATAGTGCGAGGACAAAAGGAAATGGCCTCAAGTTACAGCAGGGAAGGTTTAGATTGGATGTCAGGAAAGATTCCTTCCCTGAAAGGGTTGTTAAATCTTGGCCCAGGCTGTCCAGAGATGTAGGTGGTGGAGTCAGCATCCCTGGATAGGTTTAGGAAACCTCCAGATGTGTTCCTTAGGGCCGTGGTTTAGTGGCATGGGGGAGACAGGCAGATGTTTGAACTTGATGATCTTAGAGGTCTCTTCCAACCTTCATGATTCTGTGATTCTGTAATGATCCAGCTGTTCCTTGGACTGAACTGATAAACACTGCAGAAACTAATAATAATAAAGAGTAATATAGCTAAGAAATAATTGTGGGTTTGCTGGTGGGCTTTCTGTTGGCCCATTCTAATATCTCACCATTATGCCAAAAAAAGGTCCTATAACAAAGAGTTATAACTTCTTGGCAGCCCAGAGTGGAACTCCATTATCAGCAGCAATCTTAACCTTGTGAAATAAAGACTACATTTATGAACCTGCTTGTAACTGGGCAGTTTCCATCACTGGCCAGGTTTTCAAAGCCCCTATTAGCCCAAAAGACTTAGCTGGTTTGGGAGAAACCTGGCTGCTCTTCACTGCTTCAGAAAAATCAGTGATTAACCAGCCATCCGTCTTTCTTTCTCTTCAGCTAAAATTTGGAGTGGATTCTTCTATTGTCTTGTTCTCTTTTGGCGTGTCAATAACTGCTAACTGAACAGAGGCTTTGTTTTAGGAGAGGATAAAACAGTTGATGCCTTTTAGCTGCTTTGAGTCTTAGAGCACAGGATTGTTCACCGATAAAGGCTTTTTCTGTTGTTAAACTATTTTAAAATAGCTGGTAATTCACAAATACTGTGGTCTTGTAGCCTGCATTGTGAGCCTGGTCCTCTGGATTTCTTCTGAGTCTTATTGAAGGTCAACAGGGCTCTTACTTGTATAACTTCTAGGCAAAGCCAAGCATCCATGAAGGACTGGGTTGGAATTACTGAATAAAACACTAAAGTAAGGAGTTCCTTATTATGGTGAAACTTCTATCAATCATAACATTGTTATATTCTGAATAGTTTATGATTTTTTTTCTCATTCTTTGTGCCATGCAGTAGAGTTTAGATAAGGGAACCTGGTATTTTACCAGCTGTAATTTCTCTTTTAGGTGCCACTGACTTTCTTTTCTGAGGACTCAGACAAGTAACATGAGAAACATCTCTGGAACCACAAGAGAAAATGTTCATATTATTGACAAAATGAATTTACTATTGATGATTCTGAAGAAGAGAGAGTTTTTAATACCTTGTTCATTACAAATTGACCCTTGGGAAAGGTTTAAACACAATGTAGAACCAATGCTTTTTGTTCTGGGCTTGGTTATTGTGTCTTCTTTGTCTCTGTTAATTATACAGTTCCACTTCCGAGTTTCTGAGCCCATCCAAAGGCTACATATAGAGTATTTAATTAATAAGAATTCTGTAAGCAAAAGGTGTTTTCTGGACCCATTTGGGTGAAGAAGAGGAGACTTAGGGGAGACCTTATCTCTCTCTACACCTTCCGGAAAGGAAGTTGGAGTGAGATAGGGGTAGGTCTCTTCTCCCACGTTAATAGTGAGAGCACAAGAGGAAATTACCTCAAGTTGCACCAGGGGAGGTTTAGAAAGGCATTGGCCCAGACTGCCCAGGGAGGTGGTGGAGTCCTAAATGCTACTATATAGATTTGGTAGTCAGGAGAAGGAGTCTGGTGGTAGAGGTTCAGTATTAAAATCAGTGAATATTCAACATGGCAGTTTCCCAAAACATTGATGGATCATAGAATCATAGAATTGTCAGGGTTGGAAGGGACCTTAAAGATCATCTAGTTCCAAGCCCCCTGCCATGGACAGGCACACCACCTGCTAGATCAGGTTGCTCAGAGCCCCAGCCAGCCTGGCCTTCAAAACTTCCAGGGATGGGGCTTCCACCACCTCTCTGGGCAACCTGTTCCAATGTTTTACCACCCTCATGATGAAGAACTTCTTCCTAACGTCTAATCTAAATCTACCCTCCTCAAGCTTGCACCCATCACCCCTAGTCCTATCACTACCTGACACCCTAAAAAAGTCCTTCATGAGCCCTCTTATAGGCCCCCTGCAGATACTGGAAGGCCACAATAAGATCTCATCGGAGCGTTCTCTTCTCCAGACGGAATAATCCCAGCTCTCTCATCCTGTCCTCATAGGAGAGGTGCTGCAGCCCTCTAATCATCCTCCTGGCCCTTCTCTGGACCCTTGTGGAAGGTACAGAATTACTAGGAAGATAAGGGTTTTTACACAGAAGGCTGTCCCTTCTCTATACCTCCTCTTTTGGTGTGATGTATCTCCTTTGGTAGCACCTAAGCATCCTCTTCTACTTACCTTGGGTACTTAGACATATATAAAATATAAAATATATATAGATATGATATTCATTCTGCAGAATCCTCCTGTGAGGCCAGAAATCGGATCTTGCAATACTTAGCCCTGAGATATTTGCACATAGAGGGGAGGGAATGGGTGATATCTTTTGTGTTGCTTTTGAAACAGAAATACCACCCAAAAGAGGTCTTGTATCACATAGCCACTGCTTGAAAGCAGATGAACCAAATCTTGTGAAATTCTGAGCTCTTGGCAGTTGTATTAGGTTCTGAGATTTTATAGAGAGGGTTCCTTCTGTCAACAAATTTATCACATTCATCATGGAATGTATCCAGGGGATTGGAACTTTGAAATAAAAGTTTTTTTTCCCACCCCCTAGCCTTCTTCCAGGCAAAGACACATTCTTGTGCCTTTTTAGGAATACAAATAAGATGAAGATAAGGAGTAGGAGGCAAAGCCATGAAGGAGCTGTGTCCATTTACATGAGATAAAATCCTAATCTCAGTGTTTGGCCTGGCAGTTACTGGAATTTAGGTTGAAGTTTTCCCATCTTCAACTAATAGTAATGGAAAAACGGCTTAGCTCTAGAGCTACAAAGCTTTTAGATAAATTACAAAAAATGGAGAATGCTCAGGTTTCAAACTCTTGGTGGATTGAGCAGGGGCTAATTAATGCTGGTTTCCAGGATACACACTCCTGCATTTAAATTCTTCTTTCTATTCCCAGTGCCTTAATCAAAATCTATTGGCACTCAAAACAAAGACTGCTGTGCAGACCTGGTGGTTCAGATGAACTCTCTGTCCAAGTAGGGAACGTGGGGTACTGGTTTTCTTTGACTTCTTTAAGTCCCATAATTTGCTTCTCAGGGTGGTTAAGGAGCTTTTGGAGAGGTTCCGCTCCAACAGGAAGAAGAAACAGAGAAGCAGCAGGAGGAAAATATATAAAGGGAAAAAAATACCCACTTATTTTTTTCTGCCTGCAGGGAAAAAAAATGTGAAAAATAATAAACTTCAGAATTCTTCACAAGAATCAGCAATTGGTAGTTAGACTATAAGAATCTCTCTACACTGACCAACGCTCCTTAACGTCATTTCTTTGTCCCACGTGATGATATTTACAGCTCCTCCACTCTTTGAATTCTCTGACTCTTCTTCTTTCTCTTGGAAACTTCATGAATGGAATTATTTTACTGTCCCTTAAGGCCACAGATGGGAGAAAAAAGACTCACTTGGAACTCTCTTAGCTGAACTGTACATCTCAGAGTTTGCTGGATGACAACAACCTGCCCATGAACTCCTCTTCATCACCACATCATGTCCCTTATAGTTAGGAAGGGCTGCTCTGGAGAGTAGCATTAGCTGGACTCACCCAGCTCTTCTTCAGAGGTCCAAACCCTCGGGAGACAGGCAAGATCACTCTCACACTTTGCAGAATCAAGCAAGGATTTGGGTTCCAATTAATGGTTCTTCCAGAGAAGGTGAATTATAGACCAGTAACCACCTTTGTGCAGGCAGTTACTCCGACAGAGGAAGGGTATTGCATGATTTAAGAAAAGTCAATGATCAAATGCAGGCCATGGGGGGATTGCAGCCAGGACTGCCTCTTCCAGCGATGCTGCCCCGGGATTGGCCGCTTCTCATAATCAATCTTAAGGACTGTTTCTTTACGATTCCTCTTCATCCGACTCATACCGAGAGATTTGCCTTTACAGTGCCATCTGTTAATAAGGCTGCCCCAGCCCAGCAATACGAATGGGTGGTCTTGCCACAAGGGATGAAAAATAGTCCTACTATGTGCCAACTGTATGTGGCGCAGGCATTACAACCGATTCATGACCAGTGGCCACAGACTATTATCTATCATTACATGGATGACATCCTTTTTGCACAGTCCCACGCGTTTTCTGCACAACAACTAGAGGTGCTTCAGAAAACACTTGCAGATTTTGGTCTTCAAGTAGCACCAGAGAAAATACAACAGATAGCACCTTGGAAGTATCTGGGCTGGCACATAACCTCCTCCATGGTTCAGCCTTTGAAATGCCAATTGACTCCTACAGTTAAAAATTTGGCTGAGGCACAGAAACTTTTGGGGGACATCCAGTGGGTCCGCGCTATTGTTGTTATTACCAACGAGGACATTAAGCCATTGTTGCCATTACTCAAAGGCACGGACCCTGCACAGCCGGTCTCCTTGACCCAGCAACAACATGATTTCTTACAGGCTCTGTCCGATAAGCTTTCATCTCACTGGGTGAAGCGACGATACGAGAATTTACCTATCGATCTGGTCATCCTTCTCCATCCTGCTGCCTCTGCGGTTCTGGCGCAGTTCATGAAAGACAAGGAGCCTTTTGATACTTTCTTAAACAAATTGGTAGCAAGCCTAGATGCTGCTACAGACCTAACTGAGGAAACCAGAATTAAGCTCCTGCGCTCCCTTGCTTTTGAAAATGCCAATTCCAGAACCAGAACAATTCTTCTTACTCTAATTGATGACTGTGAATATGTATGATACAATATTCTTTGGTTCGTTGCCAAATTGCCTGTTGTACCTGTCGGAAAAGTTCTACTAATCTTCTGTTATTGAGCTCTTTGATCGTGGCATCCTCTATTCTTTGCACTACCCCAGCTACATACAAGGAGTCAGTAACAATATTAAGAGCTGCATGCATCCACCTGGACAAAGTTCTACTACGAAGTCAAAGTCATCAACTGTCTCCAGTTTTCCTGCTCTAACAGAATACCTACTATACAAGTGCTGAAAGGGTTGTTAGGTGAAGCAGTGGAAAGACAAATGCTATCTTGCCCAGTAACGTTAGCCAGAGTCACCCAAATGTCTGGTTTGGGCATGAAAGAGGGAAAACCTTCAAAACGCTGTCTTTTCCGCCCTGTTCATGAGCCATCTTGAACTGTACCGGTGGTGTTGTAGATGTAGCGGCGTCCAGTGGTGTTGCAGATGTAGCAGTGTCAGAATTTGCAGCAGTTGGTAAGGAAGTGACTTGTTTGCTCGTGGATTGTTGAGCTGCAGTTGATGAGGAAGGGGCTTGGGCGCTCGTGGATAGTCGAGCTAAAATTTTGGCTGCATTTTTAGCTATAGGGACTGAGATACCCTTAGGAGATATTCACTGAGCAAAAAATCTTGAATTTGCAGAAGTGTGATCTGGAGTCTGAGCTGTATGACTCTCTGATGTCTCAGCAAGCATAGTCTGTGCTGCAGACGCAACCTTCTTCTCAGCATGATATCGCTTTAAAGTATTAAGAACCTCTCTCCATATAGCTCCCAATTGTTTTGCCATTTTCCTTCCATCTATTACTTTGTGCCACAGAGAATCTCCCACATTTTGCCATTCTTCAATGCTAAATAGTAAAGCGGGATCATTCATATGTCCATGCTCCTTCTTAGTAGGGACTTTTTCTAGCTTAGCAAGCATTGCTTTGTTTATTGTTCTCCTATCTACTTCACTTCCATGTATCTTCTCTCAAGGCTACCTCCAGGCCTTCTTGAAGCTCCTACCTGCCTGCCTACGTGCCTGCATTCCCGAAGCCTGGATTGCTCATGTTGAGAATATCATGTCCCTGCTCAGTGAGCCATGCCCCAACAGAAGGGTGGAATGACCTGTTCTCCCATGAAAACCCCATCAATGGCAAGGTCTACCTGCCCACTACAGTCAGTTCCACAGGTGAAGAAGGTCCTTTTTAGACTCTCAAGTCAGATTTCTTTGTCTAAGTACCATCCTTTTTTTTTTAATCGGAAACCTATCTAAAAGTCAATTGATTTCATTCCCATCTGTTAGCAGGTTTCTGAAGGACCTCATAAGCTGGGAAGAAAGACAAATATGAGAGAAGAAGTTAAGTTTTATGTGTATCAAATGAACAAAGGAAAAATTCAGATGACCTTTCATTTCATATACACAGAAAAGGAGATTTGGTGGATGTTGATAAAAAGACCGAGATGTTCTTTCTTGTTTCCAAACAAAAATTGCTGGTTTAAGGTTAGACTTTCTCAGGACTAGCTGAAGCCAAATGCAGCACTAGTTTACTCTTTTCATCCCTGACAGGATTACTGTTGGAAGCCATCCTCTCCATTGGACAAGATGGGACCTCCACCTTTTAAATGACTTAGGTTTCTTCTGAAACTCTGCTGAGCATATCTAGCCTTCCCACAAGTCTGATAAGGAGCAGCTGAGGGAACTGGGGGTGGTTAGCCATGAGAAGAGGAGGCTCAGGGGAGACCTTACCTCTCTCTCCAGCTACATGAAAGGAGGCTGGAGTGAAGTGCGGGTAGGTCTTTTCTCCCAGGTTAACAGTGACAGAACAAGAGGAAATGGCCTCAAGTTACAGCACGGGAGGTTTAGGTTGGATGTCAGGAGGGATTTCTTCCCTCCAAGGGTTGTTAGACGCTGTCCAGAGAGATGGTGGAGTGACCATCCCTGGACAGGTCTAAGAAACATCTAGATGTGGTACTTAGGGGCATGGTTTAGTGGCATGATGATGATAGGTAGCTGGTTGGACTTGATGATCTTAGAGGTCTCTTCTGACCTTAATGATTCTGCGATTCTGTGATGTTTTTAAAATCCAGAGCAACTGCAAAATTTAGCCCATGCCAGACTGCCATGATTTGCTAAGAAAGTGGTGTTAATGCCACCAACAAATGGATAAAATATACTCTGAAACAAATTTTTTTGGAAAAAAAAAGTCTAAGTGAATCACAAAGCCAAGACACATCCTTAAATATGATTTAACAGTTGTAAAACAACAAAAAAAACCTTTCCTCACTTCACACCTATCCAACCTGAAGAAGAACCTTACAGATAAACTGGATTAATAGGCCACAAACCTGATAAATGAAGAAAGGTGAGGTCCCATGTCGGAGGTCAGATTGATAAGCATGGACTCTGCATCTCAGGGTGTAACAGCAAAGACAACTTTATTAGGGAATATTCACAAAATATATAGATTGAAAGTCAGGGAAAGGTAACCCAACCCGGGTGTCATGTTTCCCTGACACAAAACAAAAACAAGCCAGCTTCACCCACCATACAAGGAAGGGGCGGGCAATCAAGGCCTTAATGGCTGGGTGATTCAGAGACAAAGCCAACTGCTCCATCAGCAGATCAGCTGGAGGAAGAAACAAAGGTTGCTTCCACAAAGCAATCATGTCCTTTGTATCTTCTGAGGTAAACATGTTTATGTTGTTCTGCTCAGCTCTGCAGCCTTGCCTTCTGCATGTGTCTCAGTATTTTTCCATAAGGCTACAGTCCCACTGATCCATGCCTCACATAGGCAAAGTCTGTTTATCTGCCAAGCACACTCGGAGCAAGACACTGTTTAAACAGCTTAGTGCTGGTCCTTGGATCCATGAAAGAAACCAACCAGTTAACCAAACAAACATATATTTTTGTTGATTTTACCAGTCTGTTAAGTCATTTATAAAGGCAGAGTGCTGGAGGACAGATCTACACTATAAACTTTGTCTCAGGATAACTTTTCTTGTCAGAATACTCTCTATTTTGTCTGAAAGGCTCTGATGAATGTGCTTACCATGGTGCAGTTATGGCAACAGAAACTCTGCAGGTTTGTGCTTCACTTAGGCTGTGTGTGGTTTTTGTGGTTTTCCTTTTGAAATATGCTATGATATTCATGTTCTGGTGGAGCTAGAGAAGTGTAGAAGTGATTTACGAAAATAATCATCAATATTTTACTCACGGAAAGGTTTATTCTCAGCGCTGGGTGCGCAGGGGATAGCTCCACCAAAATACGCACACCTCACTGCTCAAACCGTGCTNAGTTTCATCTAACCTTTATGAGAAGACCATACTCTCTTGAAGGTTGCTTCTACCTCTTGTCCCTCTACCTTCCCATGTAACTCTTCTGCAATGTCTTAAGACGTCCCTTTCACAGGCAGTTCAACAGTCTCACTCCAGGTAATTTTGGTGGAGAGAACCATTAAACTCAACCAGTTTCTGGCGCCAAAGGAAGGTCACACTTAGCGTTGGAAACCAACTCTGCTGTGATCTTTTTTTCCTCTATTTGCTTCTATTTTAATCCCACATCTCCTTGTCAAGCCATAAATATTTTACTATTTACACTCTTATTCTAGCAAGGCCCAAAGTCAAGTCTACTTTTCAAGTGCAGAATAATGCATTTTGAACTAGCACAAGGATGGAGATAAAATTTAGGGTGACATAAAACAGCAGGTCACAAGCTGTAAGACAACCATCATCATGGTGAGTGGGAAGTGGAGGAGCTTACAAGAGACATGTTCAGGACAAAGAAGGAGAGGGAGAGGAAGAAGAGAAGTTTTTCCAAGACCTTACACAGAGGTGTTTTCTAGGACAGAGGAGTAAGCACAGAGCTGGAGGCTGGCCGTAGGCAGGGACCACGCATGGTTCTTCTAGTGCCTGGAAAGGAGCAGACAGCCTAAGGTGCTGTTTCCATAAGGTGAGTCTCCTGTGGCATAATAGAAGGGGCAAAATTATCAACAATATTAATTAACCACACCTTACCTAAAATAACGTGTGGTTTTAGCACCTTTTATCTTCAAATGTTGCATTAATTATCTAACATATTTAACTATGAAAAGAAGACACATTTTTGAGCTGAGTAAACACATAGGAGCAGCACTGGTCAAGAAAACAAAATCAGGATGAGCTTTAAGGATCTGCCATTCAGCAAGGATCCAGCTGGGTTATCTTCTCTCTGATTTTCTGGTGATTTGTAGGGCATTGTGGTTTCCTAAATCAAAGTTTATGACTCTGGGCTTAGGAATTAAGCTCTCTAAGAAATCTGGTTCACAATGGACACGTGGCTGCCTATCCATCATCCATGATAACTTTGGGACTGTTGCTGCATGCATATTCTGAAGATGAAGACACACACTTTATTATGCTTTTGCAAAACACATAATTACTACCATACCCAGGAATGAAAGGAGAAGGAACAGCTATTAATGATGTAATGATTTACAGCCCAGCCTTGCTTCCAGACAGGGAGGCTCCAAAATCACATGACTGTTCATTAAAACTTGCAAATTCATTAAAGACATGGTAGGATTTCTGAAAGGATACTTGGAAGTCAGTGACTCCTAAGACCCAAATTTCAATGGGAATTAGGTATGTGATGTTCTTAGGGACTTCACGAAACCCCACGAGGGCCTGTATAGAAAACAGTGAAATATTTCAGACAGCCAAACTCATTTAAGCAAACAAAAGTCCACGGCTTGTAGTTGTTTGATGACACTGAGGGCTTCCCTGTTCACACTGAAGATTCCTTCAGCCGCAGTATTTCTGTATTGTCTTATCTCTAGACCAGCCTTGGATTTAGCACCTGCCTGGGACCTGCCAGGTTTCTGAGGGGCTGAAAAGTCTACCTAGGCAGATGCTGACTATTTTGCAGCAAGGAGCCTTTGGATAAAAAGCAACAAAGACC
The DNA here is from genome assembly GCA_013396975.1 of Bucco capensis. Taxonomy (NCBI): domain Eukaryota; kingdom Metazoa; phylum Chordata; class Aves; order Piciformes; family Bucconidae; genus Bucco; species Bucco capensis. The sequence continues at coordinate 39,383 of VWZO01007376.1, forward strand.
ATGTAAGAGACGGGAACAGATGATGAGACAGACCTGTCCTTTCTAATAATGTCTTACTTATTGTCTTCCTGATGAAGACAATCCTGAAGAGGACTTCAAGGTTTTCCAAGGTACAGAGACTGAGGATTTGAGGCCCATCAAAAGAGGGAGAAAAGGAAGGAAGAAAGTGTCACCGTGTCTTCTTCACATACAGATGGGCTTCTTACAACTGGGGTCTTGTCTCAAGGAGGCATCATCACGCACTGACTGCTGTGTCTTGGAAGAACAAGTGACGTTCAGCTCTTCCAAACACAAATATGGATGCTCTTGGCCTTCTTTTTGTCTGCGTCTTGTGGGATCCTCTTAGTAATGGAGAGGTTTTCTACTGGCTTCAAAGTGAGTGAGGTACTTTGCCACTATTAAGTATCTCCTTTCACACAGAAATGTACTTATGGCTTGTTGGAACATGTCCAGCTCCAAATACCTTAAGTGACAACCATAAGGGAGGTGATATAGGACTGACCAGCTGAAGTCTAGACCTACAGCAGTCCTTACCCTACTCTTGTGACAGCATGGATGCACATTTAGGATTGGAGCTCACTTAGTGTATCTGCACAATGCTTTGCTTTGCCACTGTTGCATATTAGCTGGCTTAGAGCCAGGCTAGGACATTCTGAACAGCATCTCTTTGTGTACTCTGAACGCAGGTTGACAATACCTATTTGAGAGAGATCAGGAACTTCTGGAGAGGGTCTAGAGAAGGGCTACTAAAATGATTAGGGGACTCAAGCACCTCTGTTATGGGGAGAGGCTGAGACGGCTGGGGCTGGTTAGCCTGGAGAAGCCTGGGGGATCTTATCAATCCTTAAACGGTGGTGGTCATGAGGATGGGGCCAGGCTTTGTTCTGTGGTGCCCAGAGGCAGGACTAAAGGCAATGGGCACAAACTAGTACCCAGGTAGTTCCACCAGAACATGAGGAGGAACATTTTTCCTTTGAGGGTGGTGGAGTCATCACTGGCCCAGGCTGCCCAGGGAGGTAGTAGAGTCACCATCTCTGGAGATGTTCCAAACCCAGCTGGACACCATCCTGTGCAACCTGCTCTAGGTCACTCTGCTCTTGCAGGGGGGTTGGACTAGATGATCTACAGAGGTCCCTTCCAACTCCTAACATTCTGTGATTCTGTGAAGTGCTGTTGGGTCTGTTACCAACTGTCTTAAATACTTCAGTTAAATGTTGCTTTAGGAAGTTAGGGAGGGTACTTGTTAAAACAAAACAAAACCAAAACCCAGCCATCCAAACAACCAGAAATACTAAAACAGAATCACAGAATCACAGAATCGATCGATCGGGCTGGAAAGACCTCCGAGATCATCAAGTCCAACCCTCCATCAACTCAAATCCATTTACTAGATCATGGCACTCAGTGCCATATCCAATCTTTGTTTAAAAATCTCCA
>VWZO01007376.1:41173-60435 GCA_013396975.1 Bucco capensis
TCCAGCCAGCTCCTAATCCAGAAGAGGGTACGCTTGTCTAAGCCATAGGCTACCAGCTTATTCAAGAGTATATTATGGGAGACAGTGTCAAAGGCCTTGCTGAAGCCCAAATAGACCACATCCACAGCCTTCCCCTCATCTACTAGGTGGGTCACTTGATCATAAAAAGAGATCAGGTTGGTCAGGCAGGACCTGCCCCTCCTAAACCCATGCTGGCTGGGTCTAATCCCTTGTCCATCCTGAAGGTGCTGTGTGATTGCACTCAGGATGATCTGCTCCATAACCCTGCCAGGCACGGAGGTCAGACTGACAGGCCTATAGTTGCCAGGGTCAGCCTTGCACCCCTTTTTGTGAACCCAACCAAGCAAACAACGAAAAAAAGATATAAACTTTCTAAAGAATAGATGAGGTACCCATTATTTTTGAGGGAAGAGATGGGAAGGTGGATCAGCTCCAACTCAGGCTTCCTTGTCAAAGGAACATCATTGGAGTCACATGAACTTGATTTCAGAGAAGTCTCTCCAAACCCACACACCTGGGGTTCTTGTCCGTACTTACATGTCCATCACTGCAGAACTAATCCATGGTGTACCATCATTTCAAATCCAGTGGCTTGGGAATGCTCCTTGGGGTTTCTGTGGGGCTCTCTTCTCCTTGATCTTCTGTCACTTCCCCTCTCCCTTGTTTGACATGTAAGTTAGAGAAGAACTGGTTGTCCCAACACATTTACGTCATTAGGAAAAGTTTGGGTTTGTTATGATGAGTGATATCATGTAATTTAATTGCTGGATTTCATAAGTAGGGTTAGTGATCTCTCCCTCCTCCAGATCACTAGAGATACCACAAGGATTTCTATCATATGGTGCACTTAATTATGATAAATACTCAGGGATAAATTAAGCCTATAAAAGGCCCAGATGGAGATTCTATTTGCATGGTGAAGGCGTGCTAGGATGAAAATACAGCAGTTGGAGGGCCCCTTTGAAGCAGAGCTCTGGATCCACACTTCATCTCTATTGTAAGAAAAGATGTGAACAGTAAATTCAGCAGCTCATGACAAGCCCTATTGGAAGATTTTTTTGGCTTCAGAAAAAAAACTAATCGGAATTTGTCTAGAAGAAGATGGGGGTGGGAAGCTCAGTCCAGGAAAAGGTCTGATAGGTTTAGCTGGGCTGTAAATTTTTTGGTCAGTTCAAATTGAAAGTTGGGGCTGAATAAAACCAGACCTTCTGGTGGTATTCCAAAGTTCCAGGAAACCTACCTTATTTACAAATATGTTTGTGTTTGGACCAATTGTGGAGTGCAGTCTCCACAATTCCTATGTAAGGTCAGCAATGGTGTGGTTCATGTTAAAGACATGACTCCACTGGGAGGCTGATGGTTCCACTCACTCCTCCTCATGAATAAATGATAGGTTTTTTTGGTAAAACATTCATAGGAGACAACAAAATTATCTGTAAAACAGCTCTTGCATTTAGAAAGAGAGCTTACTAGTGGAAGCTGAGCACTGCTGAACTTCTCTAAGTTGAGTGTAAGAATATCTTTTTTGCATCATTTTTATTTATACAGAGAAGCAAAAAATAGGCAGACAGCAAGAAGCCAAATTTAGCCTTTACACAGCAACTCTGAGATAACAGAAGTTAGTTTCTGGTGCATTGAAGCCAATAGCATCCAGTAACATGGAAAAAAAAAACAACTGGAACAGAATGGGAGAAGAATCGGTGACATACATGATTTTAAAGTACTAATTTATTGGTGTTATCTTTTGCTTTGTAGTGCTGATGCACTGATTATTATCATCATTGTTATCTATTACTTCACTTTACCATGAGGATTCACATGCCCTGAACTCAAAAAAGAGAAAACTGTATCTTTGGGGTGTTGTTTATCTGTGTTTAAAATATATATCCTGAAGCACTACTTCTCCTTGTGTTACCTCAGCCTCCTTTTCCCAGGATATTTCATCTTGGCTTTACCTTTTCTATCTGTTCCATGGGTTGTGAGGGCAAAGAAGCGCCACTAAGCTTTTTGAACCTCTATGTTTTCCACAACTGAATGGATTTGATGTGATATCTGGTTTAATAATTGAAGTGATTGATAGTTCTGAGACACAGAAGGATCTGCAGTCAGGTTATACAAATGCAAAGCAACTTTTAAGATGTCATAGCAAGGTTCATTTGGGTTGCACATCTCCAAGGATCCTCACAGCATAGGATGTTCTCAAATTAAAACAAAACAAAACAAAACAAAACAAAAACAAACAAAAAAACCCAACCAAACAAAACAACACAAAGCTTTTTGGATTCTTCTCTACAAAAAAAAAAAAGGAATTAAAAAAAAACTGGGGTTGTGGGTAGGCTTGTGTTCATGGAATTAACTGGGGCTCAACTGTGAAATGTTCATCAAACTAGATAGAGAGCAAAAAGGGATAGGGATCTGTATGCCCCTATATGGGGCAACCTCTTCAAAGACCCATATTCAAGGTCTTTTCCCCATTTATAGCTACAGGTTTTAAATCAAATTGAACAGATACAGAATAATCTGAGAAAAAAATCTTCCTCTCTAACTACCCAGTAACTTGCTGTTTTAAGGTATTTACTGGGGCATTTTTTTATATGACAATGTTTTTGTCCATAATATTGAGGGAAGACCATGCCATAACTCTTATACTATTTTTCTAAGGAAGATGGATTTAACTTGTGGTTTGAGCCCAATGGTACTCATGAATGATGAGCAAATGGGGGACCCAGAATTAGCCTTCAGACCCTCTTACTAGATGAGGCCACACTCTGCTCCTTGATCAGCACTTCCCTCCAAGAGTCTTAAGATGATTTTAAGATGATGGGCTGCTTGTCTTGGTTTTGAACTCTTTCTTATGCATCTTATGGGGCATCTTGGATCCCAGCTGGCTCCTGTGACATAAATGAGGTGGCAAGATTTCAGGGCTTTGAGGTTTCCAATATCTAAGTCCTCCTCATTTGCAAAGCCAGCCCTGCATACTCCATGATGGCCAGTTTCTATACTTATAGAAACCATTCCTAAAGTTATTTCTGTCTACAGAAAAATATCTCTACCACATCTATCTGTACTGAGGATTTATTTAGGTTTGTTTTGTCTCTCTAAATTTTCCCCACAGTCTTACAAACTTCAGGAAAGGAGATAGGTAACTTACCACTCTCCAGGCAACACTTAGCTAGTCATTTTATTTAGCATCTCCTGCTGTTTTATCTGGATTCAGAAGAGATCTAAAGCAAACTCTTTAGAGTGGTCAATTTAAAGGAAGACAGCAGAGGTGCATACCAGGTTCACACACGTACCTCATCTTTCCTGACTGTTGGTTTGTTGGCTTTCACTTAGCACTGTGATTGTTCCACGAGGCTCCTCTTACTCAGGATCTTAATTAATGGGTCCACAGTTACCTAACAGTAAGAATTAACACAGTGTAGGTTCATCAGTAAGTTTCCTGCTTCTCTGGATAGTGCAAAAATGGTGATGGGGTTTTGTTGTGTTAGAGAGCTCTTCTGCCCAGGCTGGAGTTTAGAGGCAAAACTTCATCTTGGCTTGTATCAAAAATAGTGGCAGCAGAAGGAGCAGAGAAGTGATCATCTTCCTGGACTCAGCACTGGGGAGGTCACATCTAGAGCCCTGGGTTCAGTTCTGGTCCCCTCATGTCAGGAGACACAGAGGCATTGGAGTGTGTTCGGAGAAGGTCAAGGAGGCTGGGGAGGGCTCTGAGAATAAGTGTGATGAGGAGCAGCTGAGGGAACTGGGCCTGGTTAGTGTGGAGATGAGGAGGGTGAGGGGAGACCTTATCTCTCTCTACAATTCCCTGAAAGGATGTTGGAGTGAGCTGGGGGTAGGTCTCTTCTCCAGGTTACCAGTGAGAGGACAAGAGGAAATGGCCTCAAGTTGCAGCAGGGGAGGTTTAGATTGGATGTCAGGAGGAATTTCTTCCTGCAAGGGTTGTTAGGCGTTGGTCCAGGCTGTCCAGGGAAAAATATATCTAGATGTGTTCCTTAGGGACCTGGTTTTGTGGCATGGTGGTGATAGGTAGCTGGTTGGACTCGATGATCTTAGAGGTTCTCTTCCAACCTCAATGATTCTGTGATTCTGTGATCAAGTTGTGGAGAGAGAATTGCCTCCACCACTTATGTACCTGCTCTGAAAACAAGGTAAACAATTTATTCTTTCCCCCCTTCTGAACAAACCTGAACAAAGAAACAAAAAACTTCCAAGATCTTGCATCACCAAAGGAAGAAACACAAAAGCCTGCCTGCAGCTCACCTGGATCATCTCCTAATAGATGCAGAATATACAAGGAGCGGGGGGGAGGGGGAGGGAATATGTTAGTGGTGGATTTGCTTCTATCAGCTCTCATGAAACACCTACGCCAACAAAAGCATTTCCCTGCTCATAAAACCTTGTCTACACTAGAGATGTTTGCAGAAAAGTGATGTTGCAAAGGAAAAAAACACCAAAACAACCAACAAAACAAAAAACACACTTTTAATTGACATTTCTATATGAGCAAAAGTTTGGAGGGTACTCCTGGCTCTTACTTGTAGTTGCTCCTTAGGAAGCCTGAGGTCTGAGGCTGGAAGATTACCCAAAGAACTGTTAATGACTCCAATTAAGAGGTGTGAATACCATTTACACCTATATGTTCCCTTTCAGCAAGAAGGACTCCAGCCAGAAACACACAGTGCATAATCTACAGAGAGCATTTCAAACAGAAAAAGGTTGAATTTATTGGAATCATGCAACTGCTTAGTCTGAAAAGGGGGAGAAAAAACAGTTATGTAGAGTATTTTAGAGGGACAAAAATAATAGTTCTCCTGCTGTGTGTTCTCACTTTGAAACCAACGGAAAAAAACAAGACAATGATTAAATAAAGCTCCAGAAAATTGAAAATATTCTTCAGAAAAATATATAAATACAAACAATATGTGATCTAGAAATGTAAGCCAAAAATATGCCTGAAAAAAAAAAAAAGACAGACTTAGAGATTTTCCATTGATTGATAGCAGGCACTGGCTACAGATTTGCAAATGATGAAATTCTGCTTGAAGTTTTCACCTGCAAATGAAAAATAATCTCTTGTTTCAGGCCACTGATTGCATTCTGGTGAGGGGGTAAGAACAAGTTAATCCACTTCTACAACATGCTAGCATTGATGCTAGGACCTCTTCAAAGTGCTTCTGAGGGTTGTATTCAGATTTCACTCATCAACAGCATCAGGAAAGGTGTATTCCCACAGAGTTTATACATCCTATAGTCAATGGGATCTAATCCCCATCATGCTGACCAGCACCTCACCACCTGTCCTGTCCTTCTGCCCTCTCTTTACTGTCCAAGCACCTAGTTAAGAGGCAGCAGTTCCCTTTCCGACCTATCTTGGTACAGCTGCTCCCACAGGGATGCTATGATCCATAAGTGGGTTCCTAGGTACCAAGATAACCAGGGTAAGCGTTTAGACAGCTCCTCTCATAACAGATGTCTGTATCATCCCCCAATGCATCCCTTTTTGACAGGCTGGTGCACTTTCATGAGGGGATTGCTTCCGTACCTCAACCAACTCAATGTCATTGTCACTCTAAGCAGCCTCACAGGGCAAAATTCATGCTGAAGATCACACAGAATCATAAAATCATGGAAGTCAGAAGACACCTCTAAGATCATCAAGTCCAGCCAGCTACCTATCACCATCATGCCACTAAACCATGTTCCTAAGGACTACATCTAGCTGTTTCTTCAACCCCTCCAGGGATGGTGACTCTACCACCTCCACATACCCTCATCTCACTCCAACTTCCTTTCATGGAGTTGTAGAGAATATTATGACCAAAGACAGGACAAAAGCAGGATCATGTCTGTGGCCATGCACCAGAAATGGTCATTTACCAAGAAGCCTGTGCTTCTAGAAAGAAGCTGCCCTGCTCTGACGTTTAGAGAATGATTTTCTAGGTGTTGGCCAGGGCATCATTAGGATTTGAGGAGCATGCCAGCCCCAGAGGTGATTTCTATCTGAAGGGAGGACTCCTGGCTAGGATAGAGCTGGTACAATCACTTTGCTGAAATCATTTCAGTGCAAAGCTATGTGAACATTTCTATCAGAAACAACCAAACCAAACAACAACAACAGAAAAAGAAACCAAACCAAACCGAATAATTAAAAAGAAACAAACAAACAAAAAAACCCCAAACCAACCTACCAACAACAACAAAACCAAAATGAAAATCCCTCTGTTTGGCTTCAATTATATATATTTATATTGTATCTATCCAAAGTAGACCTCGAGGACCCTTGTCAAGTGGCATGGGGACAGGGAGGTAACAAGGGACATCATGAGGAGATCTTGTGACATACCAGCTCCCATGGGGACATCTGAAAGGACATAGGTAGGACAACCCCATGGGGATCTGGAGAAGACATCAAGGACCTGGAGGGCTGTAGGTGAGACCTACAGACCTCCCAGGAGGACCTGGAGAGGATCTCAAGACCATGGTGGACCCCAAAGTGGACATGGAGACCTCTCCTCAAGTGACATGGGAACAGAGGAACATCACCAGGAGGACTTAGGACACAGCAACATCTTATGGAGACATAGGTGGGACAACCCCATGGAAACCTGGAGAAGACCTCAAGGCCATGGAAAGCTGTAGGTGGGACCTGGAGACCTCCTATGAGGACCTGGAGAGGACCTTAAGGATATATACAAGTGAGATAGAGTCAGAAGAACATCATGAGGAGGTCTCAGGACACAACTCCTATGGAGTCATCTGGGGGGACATAGGTGGGACAACCCCATGGAGAACCCCATGGAGACCTAGAGAAGACCTCAAGATCATGGTGGACCTGAAAGTGGACCTGAAGGACCTCCTGAATTGAGCTGGAGACGACAAGGACATGGTAGTGGCAGCTTTCTGTATCTATTTATATCCTGGTTTTAAAATTACCAACTTGATATGTAAGAAGCAAAATAATTGGGAAGAAAGATATTTTCCTGGCACTGTTATCTGGGCAATAAAGACAACTAATGCAAGCAGCTGAACAGGAACAAAAGCAAACCGATTGCCAGCATGAGTGTGTGGAAGAAAAAAAGTTAGTGGCAGCAAGGATTTGCCCTATATACACTTTTCTTTGGGGTGAAAGTCCATGAGATGTGTTGTACGACAATGCAGTGTGCTTGCCTTACAGTCTACTGTAATTCTCTCTCTGTCTAGGAAAGTCTGTGCAGCTGATGAAAAATCTTTAATTTTAAAGAGCTCTGATTGTTTTAGCTTCATTCTCAAGTCCTTTGCTTCTGTGATTGGGACAGAAACAGACACAAAATGTCTTGATACCATTTGTATTTACACTTAATTTGAGTTTCTGCTTTCAATTAAAGCAGCCTGAGGGCTGCTTTAAATGATGATTTGCTATCCACACCCTTTGAGCCTCTCCAAGCTTAGACTAGATCTAAGCCTGATCTGATCTGCCATAGAGAAAGGTAGACAAGGTGCTCAACCCCTAGCTCTGCAGGAACTTCCCCGTCACAATACTATGATTGAGGGGATGAGTGTCTTTCTGCCCACAAGCCTTGAAAGTCAACCTTAAAGGAATTTTAATGAAACTAAAGATTCAGCAACTTTCTTCATTCTCAAATGCAACTCTACCCCTAGGGGTTTTTTTGTTATGTATTAGTAAGATTTCCTATTTCCACTCAGTCTACCAAAGCCAATGACTCATAGTGGCATTATTTCTTGGTAGGAAGTCTGTAGCTAGCGTTTATCACTTTAACATGAGTAGATTGGCAGTATTACCCTCACATTAACAGAAAAGATTTGCAGCATGGACATATCAAATGATTTATCCAAGGTCATAGGGTATTTTAGTGGATATTTCTCCTGCCTGCAAGGCATTTCATCTTTCAGGCTAAAGAACATATGGGAAAAAAAACACAGATGAAATCTTCCCTCTTGTATCAATACCCTGACTGGAAATGTACACAGTCATATTTCACAGACTCACAGTATCCCAGACAGTTAGGGGTTGGATGGGGCATCTGGAGATCATTTAGTCCAACCTTCTTGCAAGAGCAGGATGACCAAAAGCAGGTTGCACAGGATGGTGTCCAGTTGGGTTTGGAATAGCTCCAGAGATGGAGACTCCACCACCTCCCTGGGCAGCCTGGGCCAGTGCTCCACCACCCTCAAATAAAAGAAACTACTCCTCATGTTCAGATGGAACTTCCCTGGTGCTAGTTTTGCCCATTGCCTCTAGTCCTGTCCCTGGGTACTACAGAACAAAGCCTGGCCCCATCCTCCTGACCACCACCCTTTAAGGTTTGATAAACATTGAGCAGATGTCCCCTCAGTCTGCTCTTCTCCAGGCTAACCAGCCCCAGCTGTCTCAGTCTCTCCCTGTAACAGAGGGGTTCAAGTCCCCTAATCATTTTAGTAGCCCTTCTCTAGATCCTCTCCTGAAGTTCCCTGTCCTTCTTGAACAGGGGAGACCAGAGCTGAACACAATACTCCAGGTATGGCCTCCCCAGGGTGGAATAGAGGGGGAGAAGAACTTCCCTCAAGCTACTGGGCATGGTCTTCATGATGCATCCCTCCCATTCCTTCCTCTAGCACCACCCTTCTTGCATTCCAAGCTCACAAGTTGCCCCAGTTAAATAGGAAAGGGGTTAAATGTTGGGTTTTGTGTGTTTGGTTTTTTTTTTTTTCTGTTGTTTTTGTTGTTGTTGACGCTTTGGGTTTTTTTTTGTTGTGGTTTTATTTTTTTTTTTTCATGTAGACTTCTAAATGTTTGCTATTAAGATTATATCACTACCTGACAATAAGGAAGGTGGGGTGGAATTTTCTCAGCCTGAGCAAAGCATACATTTCAGATGTTTGATTCAGGTCTTGACTGTTCTTACCATGACTCTCTCTTTTCAAAAAGCCTGTGGAAACCTCTTTCTATGTGCTCCACTTGTGTGTGAAAATCAGCCTGATTTTTGCTTTCTGTTGGTCTGAATTTGTGGCTCTCAGTGTGGATTATTTATACTCAAAATCCAGAGTCTGGTGATCTAGAGGTTTAAGCCAAGTTTAAACATCTTTTTGGGGTGGGTCCAGCTCAAAACAGGAGTTTGGCCACCAAACAGGAGTACTTTGTGTCATGGGTTCATGAAGCTTCTTCAACTTGGGAGCTTTTAAGAGCTAAAAAGGACATAATCTTCTAGAATATGTGGAAGCTAATTTGAATAGATCTGTTTTAGGATCATCTTCTAGGTTGTCACCTTCATGACTGAGTCCCTCTCTGCTTTCCTTGTGTTGGAAATAATGCATTTTGGCGTTGTAGATTAAATCATCAATTAGAAGTTTCCTTTTATAAGGATGTCTGTCAGATAGAAAACAGGAGAAAATAATCATGTTTGAAAATGTACAAATAAAACAAAATGAAGACTCCTCTCCCTTGGGTGTCATTCACACTGTGCTTTTCACTTCATAAAAAAAGCTCTTAGCATGATTTTTTCTCTTCCAGTCTAAGCATTTGGTGTTAAGGTGTTGATGGTCATTAGCAGGATCTAGAACCAGCCAATTAGGTTTACTCTTTGCAGCAAATTAAGCCACAAGACTTTAGAGCCTGCACTTAGCAGAGTCTGTTTCTGACAGGGTTTTGGACAATCCTGTCTCCTAACAAGTGGAAAAACAGCAGAAAGTGAGTGTGGGAAGCTTTGGCACATCTGAAAGGCAAGGACCTCCTAAGCCCACAGAAAGACACTGAAACATTGAAGATGGCATGGCAGACAAGTAGGTGCCAACAGAGTGGCACTCTGAGGCTGATCAGATGAGTCGCTGTTAACATGGTCTCAGTCAGGAGTTTGAGAGGGGCAGCTTCTACATCAGAGGATTGCCAGAGGGAGTGTGGTGTCCTTTCTGGTGAGGGAAAGAAATGGCTGGGTTACCTGGCCCATGTTTTTGGGTCCTAATGATCCTACAGGATCACAGAAAAGTTAAAGTTAGGAGAGACTGTTGGATATCATCAAGTGTAATGTCCTTGCTCCAGTGGGACCAGGCAGAGCTGATTGTCCAGGATCTTATCTGGTTGAACTTTCACAGAATCACAGAATCATTAAGGTTGGAAGGGACCTCTAACATCATCAAGTCTACTTGATTAGGGTGCACTTGGTCCCCTCACCCTGACCATTGAGGAAGACATTGAGCAGAGCTGCCCCAACACAGAGCCCTGGGGAACACCACTGGTGCCCAAACACCAACTGGATTGAACTCTCTGGACTCAGCCCTCCAGGCAGTTCCTTACCCAGTGAAGAGTAAACCTGTCTAGACCATGTGCTGAAACTTCTCCAGGAGAATGTGGTGGGAGAGAGTGTCAAAGGCCTTATTAAATCCCATGTCCTTATGTGGAGCAAAAGGTCACCAAATCATTACCTCAGAGACATGGAGGAACTGCAAGGTATCAGCTGTGAGGAGGATATATAAATCACAGCATTTCATCCCATCACAGAATCATTTCAGTTGGAAGAGACCTTTCAGATCAAATCCAAATATTAACCCAACATTACCAGGTCACCACTAAAGCTACTGATGGCTGCTTTTGCGATAGAGAAGTTTGTGCCTTGTCCTTGTAATTTACTTAACCATGTGGAAAGAAGCTTGGATCCATGGGGATGGTTGGGGAAAGAATTAGGTTCATTTCTTACCAGTGCAAACCAGTGACCTGCTGGATTACTCTGTTAGTGTCTAACGCATCTGTGGTGTGTGAGACGATTGTTCTGCCCAAGGAGAACAATCTACTGCTGCTTTCATGAAGCTGTTGCATGCATGATGTAGTTCCTCAAGAACATTGGAAATGTCTTTCAGAGGATGGAGACTGAGGAGATCTCTGGAGGACACACATCTCAGTTAACAGAAAGAAGATACTGTGGAGTTTCTGGCTCTGGATAGGGAGCTCAATTGCCCTCAGAGCATTCATGATTGCAGAACCACAGAACCGCTAAGGTTGGAAGAGACCTCTAAAATTACCAAGTCCAACCATCTACCTATCACCCCCATGCTCATCTATACATTTCTTCAACCCCTCCATGGATGGTGACGCCTCCACCTCTCTGGGCAGATTGGGCCAATAACTAGCAACCTTTTCAGTGAAGAAATTTTTCCTAACATTGGATTAAACCCTCACTTGGTGCAACCTGAAGCCATTGATGGGTCACTGAGGCCCAGAAAATATGTTTGTGGGAAACACAAGATATAAACTAATAGCAAAAACATTAACATTTATTTTGGAGATGCTCTGACTCGGGTCACTTTAATGACTGAGCAAAGATTTTTCACAGTTGTACTGCAAACTTTTATTTACAGCCTCTTTTGCTTGTCTCACACCTCTCCACATGTACGTTCTAGGTCTCCTTCAATCAGATTTTACCAGAGCATAAACTATTTCTTATCTTGTAGCTCCTATCATACTTATCTACTCTCCTTTGCAGAACAAAGTCTTTTTGCAGGCTGGTTTCTGAATGATTTATCTCTCTTTCCAGGCCTTTCTGTTCTGGTGACCCTATAACATGGAGGAAAACTTGGTGACACAGCCAGGACCAGTGAGATTATCAATCCAGATACATGCCATATGTACACCAAAAAAGTTTTTTGATCCAGTTGGGTCAAGCCCACACCTAAACTTTTAGCAACATTTCCAGAGCTCCATCAGATTCCAGCAAATGTTGAATAAATAGATAAAGATAATCAAGAAGCATGGTCTTCCAGAAAACTGTTAAGTCCAATACTACCATTTCAGTCACAGTTTAAGAGTTAAACATTTCAGTTTCTGGAGCTGTAAAAATGCTTAGCTGCCTTGTGCTTTCTGTTGACCAAGACGTTATTCACTTGGCAGAGGAACCCATCAAGCCTCTCAGAGTAAGGACCTGGAAGATTTTGTGATCCAAGAAGATGTATGACAGAGAGAAGCCATTGCCAAATTACAGTTTGGGCATCCAGTTGTGAGCACATTTTTTACATCCTCTGAAAAGTCCTAAAGTGCTTGGATCTCTATGCTGCTTCCTGCAGACAAGCTCATAAAGCTTGGTAAAAAAACTCTTCCAAATCTGTAGTGAATCTGATTTCCAGACAGAGTGTTTTGGAGACAAAGTTGTGTTTGGTAAGCAGTACTTTGGGAGTTTGACTCAGGAAATGACATTCCCTTTCCTTGTCTTGTTAATCTCTCCTTTCCCTCCAGGTTGTAATAAAAAAAAACAAATTCATCTGGACATATACACTGTAGATTGTTTCACATCAGATTTCGGCTTCCCACCAAACACTACCTTGGTGCATTTCCCTGTTCTTGGAATATTTTCAGATAGTGCTGTATAATCTCAGATTATAAATCACTGCAGGAATTACCCCATCAAGGCAAAATCCTTCTTTGGTCTATTGTTCTTTGATTTTTAGCCATTTTGCTGCATGTTTTTTGTTCAAGTTCAGTGGAAGGAACTTTCACATCAGATAGGTTTATCCTCTGCTTTCTAGCAGGAAGCCCTTATATTCTTCCTCCTTTCTCTGCAAATAATTAGAAAATGAGCTTTTGAGCACATCATTTTTAAGATAAATCCTTTATCATATTAATTATCACATTTCCTTGAAGCTCTAAAAAACCCACACTCACCATCCAGAAAGCTGCTGAGACTTACATGATCATAGTGGCAAGACAAAGATTTAATCTGTATTCTTCCAAACAATAAATACTGATGGATCATGATCTAAAAGCAGATACAATTTTGTGTGGAAACAGCATCCTATTTGGCTGTCAGTGAGTCATGTGGTGAAGTCAATGCATGCTACTCATTGACCTGATGTCTTACTGCTGCTTGCAAAAGCAGGAATATGATATACATACAGAATCACTAAGTTTGGAAGAGACCTGTAAGATCATCAAGTCCAACCATACATATCACTTCCATGCCACTAAACCATGGCCCTAAGGTACACATCTAGACATTTCTTCAACTCCTTCAGGGATAGTGACTCCACCACCTCCCTGGGCAGCTTGGGCCAATGCCTAATAACCCCTTCAGTAAAGAAATTCCTCCTTATATCTATATAATAATACACATTATCACTGGGTCCATATCATCAGTGTTATCACTCAGTCTGAAATTCAGCTCTCCATAAGTCAATTTTCATCATTTCAGAAATCCAAACTCTACTGTTATTTATCTGAATGACATTGGTTCAGAAATGATGTGTTTACATGGGTGAATTAGGCAGAGTGTTGCATTATGCTCTTTCTCTGCACACATACACACTCAATATCTGATTAGAAAGTCTTGTTAATTCTTTCTCTAAAACAATGAAGCATTTTGAAGAGCAGAGGTCTTGCCTCCAAAGTTCACAAGTAATTCTGTCAATGATCATTTTGAGTACACACAGCAAATGAGAAACTGAAGAAACATTTAGATGCTCTACTTAGGGCCATGGTTTATTGGCATGGGGGTGATAGGTAGATGGTTGGACTTGATAATTTTAGAGGTCTCTTCCAACCTTAATGATTCTGTGATTCTGTGTGATCTTCACTTTGAGGAAGTGCTTTTCTCACCTATATAAAATAAATAATACATGCACTTAGTCCCATGAAATGCTCATTTAAGTGCTTTTTTTTTTTTTTCCCTACACAGAACTGGAGCAGAAAGATAACTGACTCTGGAGTGATAACAGATTCCAGCATGCTCCAACAAAAAGCAGTTGCTCATCATAATCTACCAGGTTAGCAGTGAGAGGACAAGGGGATATGGCCTCAGGTTGCACCAGGGGAGATTTACATTGGATGTCAGGAGGAATTTCTTCCCTGCAAGTGTTGTTAGGCATTGGCCCAGGCTGCCCAGGGAGGTGGTGGAGTCACCATCCCTGGAGGGGTTGAAGAAACAACTAGATGTAGTCCTTAGGAACATGGTTTAGTGGCATGGGGGTGACAGGTAGCTGGTTGGACTTGATGATCTTAGAGGTCTCTTCCAACCTTAATGACTCTGTGATAAGGCACTGTACATACATTCCTCATTTATTTTTTTATACATTAGAGGGGAAAATACTAAACCACTTCAGTGATGGGAATAAAACATGGAAATAAACCCAAATTCCTCTGCTGCCAATAGACAGACCAGTCCATTCACCTTCCTGCTTTGCTTTGAAGAGTTCATCCTATGTAGCATTTATTTTCCTTAAGAAAAAAAAAGAAGAAAACCCCCAATTGGATTTTTTGCTTGCTCCTCCAAAATGAAATCTGGGTGTATTTCTAATTCTAGCAGGTATAAACCTCTCCAGCACGGTGCTGGCTCGAGAGTGGTGTGTGATGCTCAAAGCGCCTGCTCTGCACATTAGGGAGGGAGGGTTCAGCAGCAGATTCCGGGAATGAAATCTGGTGGAAGTCCAATTTCCATCCCTTGTTAAGGTCAAGGGATTGCAGAACTCCTTTCACTAAACCTTGCAGGTTTCCAAAGCTTTTGCTCTGGAGTTCAGCATTGACAATCCACCTCTGGCATGCAAACGCTGGTGCTTCATCCAAGCTAGAGTTGCCAGCTCATTAGCTGTAAAACATTGGACAGACTTTCAGCTGTAGAAGGAGACCCTGAAGAATATCCTTGAGGAGTATGGCAGCAGAGTTTGAAGGTTTTGTTTTGCCATTGCCAAGGTAGCTCAGTCTTGTCCTCCGTAACAACAGTTTGAAAGCTCAGATACTGCTCAGCTCTGCTGAATGAGGATCACATATAGCAGACAGAAAAACTTCTGTTGGGGGAATATCTATCTCCCCAGAAAAATGTTGTAATAATATCATTACAGCTCTGTTATGAATCTTTTTGGTTAAAGTCTGATTTGGGATCTAGTCTTAATACTTTCACATGGGTATTCTGATGGTTGCCAAAGGTCCTCTTATCTTTTGCTCTGCCTGGTACACTTTGAGGTAATATGTAATGAATTATTACTGTGATTTTGATCAGACAGTGAAGTATGACCATTACTTCAGAGTAGAACAGTGAGAAAATGAGGTTCTTGATGTGCATACAAGCCTACTCAGTCCCATGGCCAAAATAATGTCATTTGGGGTAAACATTAGTAAGTTTTCCAGAAAAGCAATGTTGAAGTGTTGCACCTACTTGAGGTGAAAAACAGTGTTGAAGTATATTTTGCCCTTTCTTGAGACAAAAAGTGTGTGTTTCCACCCCTTATTCTAATCCATAATCATGTTTAAGCCTAGTCCCAGTGTTTAGCTGGAATTAATTTGGAGAATTGACTAAAAGCATCTATTAAAAAGAGTTTTCCAGTTATCTGATACACAAAGAGGTCCTCAGGTAGGAAACCACTACTGAGTACTGACTGATCTATCCACCTCTAGAATCCCTTTTCTCAGTGAAGGTTTAGTGGATCTCTGCAGCAATATAGGGAGCAGCACAATAGCTCCTTTCTTGCTGGTCTATAGTGTTTTTTTTCTGCAGTTATCACTTCTTTTAAAGTCATTCTCTTTGAATGTTTGTGTACCCACTTCACCTGCAAGCAACAATATTTGTGCAACTTGGGAGTGTGATATTCCACACCACCAGGTTGCTTTGTGGGGAAATAAAGCAGCTGGTTCATTGGAGCTGAAATTGCTAAAGCTTTCTGGCTTTCTTTGGAGAAAAAAAAAATGGATTTGAGGCTGCACATTTCATGAAGAGGTCAACCAACGACAGGCACAATCTGAAAATCACTTGGGGTCTCCTGTGGCCCCTGGTGCGATAACTCATTGCCCACAGGAAAGTGTGGGGAGTGATACCCATGTTCCTATAATCCTTGTATGGGTAGGATGTGCTCATTAGCCTTGTGGCAGTCATCCTANTAATAGTGCTTAGGGATATGGTTTAGTGGTGAGCATGGGAGTGTTGGGTGGATGGTTAGACTGGATGATATCGGAGGTTTTTCCAACCATAATGATTCTATGATTCTATGATCAAGGTAAAGGCAGGGGCACTGTTCATGGATAGAACATGGAGATCAGAAGTAAATCAGGAATACTTTTTCTTTCAATTGTACAGGAAGAATCTTTTTTCAATGTGTTCTCTAATTGTGAAGTCTAACTTATTTTACTTATTTTAGTGACTGAATCTTTTACAGTCTTGTATCCTTAGTTATGTTTAGACCATTGGTGTTTTTCTGGTGTTTTTGTTGGTTTTGGGTTTTTGGTTGGTTGGGTTTTTCGTTGATTGGTTCGGGTTTTGGTTTTTGTTTTTTCCCAGAGATATCTCTCTTTCATGGACAGAAGGTTTTGTCCCTGGGTTTCGCCATGTCTAGATGAAGATGTAGTGCAATAGATCTTGAACACAATCAAAACAACATTTAGCACGTCTCCGTCATGTAGGTGAGCACTCCAATTGTGCAAGAAAGATAATTTTTGTTTCATCATATACATTTTATTAAAGCATTCTCATGTATCGTAATAAAATATTTTATCTTGATGGTTTATTGGAGTAATTTTTTTTGAGAGGATTTTGAAGGTGCCATTCTCTTCCAGTCCTTTGGGCTTTTTTTTTTGTCACATCAGCCATTGGTTATGGAAAAAAATTTCACCAGAAAATATTGTTGGCTTAATTAGTCAAAATTGTGCTATTTGAGATTTAGAGTGTGGCAATTTATTGTGTCATTCAGAGGACATCAACCTGAGTCTGTTTTTCACACAAACCAATCATAGAATACTCCATTAATTCAATTCTCTTCACTTTTTTTCTAAGATCAAGTGCTTAACACTTGTGAAAGAATAAGAGGTACTTAGAGTAAAATATGAAAGGGAGTGAATATGTCTAAGAGCATTGGAAAAGGCAAGAACTTCTTCAGTAGCCTTCAAAAATAACTCATTAGTCTCTCCTGGGCTGTCATTCATGTGAGGCAGGGGAGAAATTCAGTTTGAAACATATAGGAGATGTATAGAATTACAGATCTTTTGTTGAGCCTGGAGAAGAGAAGGCTCCAGAGAGACCTTATAGCAGCCTTCCACTGCCTATAGGGGCTTGCAAAAGGGAGGGTGAGAGACTCTTTACCTGGTCAGAAAGCAATAAGACAAGGGGGAATGGTTTCAAACGGAAGGAAAGGAGATTTAGATTGGATGTTAGGAAGAAATCCTTCACACCGAGGGTGGTGAGGCACTGGAACATGTTGCCCAGAGAGACTGTGGATGCACCATCCCTGTTCAAGGCCAGACTGGATGTGGCCTTGGGCAAACTGGTCTAGTGGGTGATATCCCAGTTCATGGCAGGGGCTTTGGAACTAGATGATCTTTAAGGTTCCTTGATTCTAAGACTCTATGAGTGCTACCAAGCAGGAAATCTCTGCAGTCACAAAGTGACTCTTCTTTCACTGCTAGGTCATAATTCCTAACCACAGAATGGAGATGCACACTCATCCCTTTAGCTTACCAAAATTCTGAACTACAGTTTCTGAACAAACATTTATTGATAAATATTTGTTAACTACTCATCTGTTCAAACTGTGATAACTTGATCTAAATCTTTAAGCAGCTATTAACCCACACAAGTACAATATTCTGCATGCTCCAGTTCTCCAAGTCTTAAGAGGAGCAGCTGAGGGAAATGAAGTTCATTAGTCTGGAGAAGAGGATGCTCAGTGAAGACCTTGTCTCTCTTTCCAGCTACCTGAAAGAAGGTTAGAGCGAGATGGGGGTAGGTCTCTTCTCTAGGGTTAGCAGTGAGCGGACAAGAGGAAATGGCCTCAAGTTGAACCAGGGGAGATTTAGACTTGATGTCAGGAGGAATTTCTTCCCTGCAAGGGTTTTTAGGCATTGGCCCAGGCTGCCCACGGAGGTGGTAGATTTTTACCACCGTTGGAGGGGTTTAAGAAACATTTAGATTCTCTACTTAGGGCCATGCTTTAGCGGCATGGTTGTGATAGGTAGATGGTTGAACTTGCTGATCTTAGAGGTCTCTTCCAACCTTCACGATTCTGTGATTCTGTAATGTGTGCTACTCCTTCAAGTGTTTGAATTCCACACATCTGTCTGTTCTACCACTGTATGTTCACTAAAAGAGAATTGAAGTAACAAAAAAAATGAAAGCAAAATAAATGCTGTGCAAGAGCGGGATAAAGAGCAGGCTAAAAGTTGCAGGGAAGCTGTCAAAAAAAAAGGGGGACACACACAAAATTCCTGCTCTTAAGGTGTCTAACAGCAATGAATCATGATGTATTATCACCCAAAAATGACTCAGTGTGGTTTAGAGTGGTGATCCATCATGACTCAGCCATGACATTACAGTGGTAACACAGTTGATCATGAACCCTGAATCACACCAAAGCAAGCAATGATGCAAACTTTTTTTTTTTTTGCCAAGAAGAATCCAACTAAAAAGTGAATTTTAGAAAAAAACATCCTACATCTTCGAAAATCAGTGTTTGAGAATTAGTTCTGCCTGTTTTAAAGAGTACTCTGTCAGTAATGAATTTAACACTAAGCTTGAATTCATTAATCTGAAATACTTTACAATGTATTTCCTTACTGAAACTTTTGCAGAAGTAGCATGACTCTTACAAGCGGCATTGACCATTACATACTTATCAAGGGTTAGGGCTGAGCCAACCACCTACCCAGCAGCAGATATTATCCTCTTTTCCCCCACTCCAGGAAGGACAAGGGGAGATTAACAGAGATAGATAGAGAGAGACTTGGGGACTGAAAATCAAAATGAAGCTGCTTAAATGAAAATAATAAGAAAATGAAGTATGCATATACATATACATATATATATATATACATACATACATACATAAAAACAGATGAGAAGGCTGAAGTTCTCAACTTTTTTCCTTCTGTCTTCACTGGCAACCTCTCTCCCAACACCTCCCAAGTTAAAAAACCACAAGGTAGGGACCAGGGCAGTGAAGTCCCTTTCGGTGTATGTGAAAATCAGGTTCATGACCTCCTGAGGAACCTGAACATACATAAGTCTATGGGACCTGATGAGATGCACCCCAGAGTCCTAAAAGAATTGGCTGATGTAGTTACCAAGCCGCTCTCAGTAATATTTGAGAAGTCCCGGCAGTTAGGTGAAGTCCCTAGTGATTGGAAGAAGGGGCATGTTACACCCATTTTCAAAAAGGATGTAAAGGAGGACCCTGGGAACTACCGACCTGTTAGCCTCACCTCTGTGCCTGGGAAAATCATGGAGCAGATTCTCCTAGAAGGTCTGATAAAGGCACACGGAGGAGAGGGAGGTGATCAGAGACAGTCAGCATGGCTTCACTAAGGG
>VWZO01007377.1:0-14999 GCA_013396975.1 Bucco capensis
ACTAGATGATCTTTAGGGTCGCTTCCAACCTTGCCATTCTATGATTTTATTAGATTTTCTGCTGGAACACTGACTAGAATAAAAAATCCAGCTGCTCTTTGCCCATTCTGAGGAAATGAGAGAAATACCTAATGTGATTGGATCTCATTTTTAGGTCTCAACAATCTGTGTGCTAGATCAGCATCCCACAGTCTATCTCTAGTAAAAGGCAGCATTTGATTGCCAGTGGAAAATGTCCCAGAAACAGGTGTGTCCCAAATTTGCTCCCAGCTTGGTCAGTGGCTTCCCCTCTGTGTATTGCTCACTCCCCTTCCTGTGTCAACTTTTCCGTGATGTTTACAGTCACCACACATCTGGCAATGCACATGTGGACTATAGGTTTCTTTCACTCCTCACATATGTAAAACCAGGTGTAATAATTCCCTGCAACTGTTTTTTTTTTTGCTGAGTATCTCAAGCATTGCCGGTTCCTATATCCTATTGTTCCTATGCCATATTGTTTCTCTGCACAGGAAAGGGAGAGCTTTATGCCTCCAGTGCTACTGAAAATATTGCTGTGAGAGGAGCTTTTGCAGGACAGTAATTGAAATTCCTCAGCTGTTGTGCTGGATCTGCACTGAAGGATTGAGCTGTGTTGTTTTCATCAAGAACTGCTTTACACTCATTTGCACTCAGTGATATTTTCTAGTTTGTGGGATATGTCAGGGATTTGTGCCTTGATTGGATTACTGTCTGATTTGTGGTTACAGTGTATGGGGCATACCTAATTCTTTATAAAGGATCTTCTAAAAAGACATTGTTAGGAATTGGACCAAAAGAAATATGTATCTTAAAATGCTGGGTGAGAGATAGGTCAGAGTAGTCTGAAACCTGAGCAGTTAGTGTTTAACATCCAGCTATTATCTCTATTGTCATATAAGTTGCCAGTAAGACGTTTGCTTTGAGACATCTCTGCATTATGGAGGATGTACTTTATGTGGCAGATAGAAATAGATACTGATTGTCTGGGATTTTGCTGTTGTTGTTTCTTAAGTAGCTTTACAAAACCTGGGGGTATGAGGGATGGTTCTTTTGCTGTGCCCCTGTGCAAGCCTGAGTAGCTGTGCATGCCTGTTGTACTGGCTGCATCCATGATAGGTTGGAGGCAGGTGAAAGTGGGTGTTAGGGGTTGAGAAAAAAAGAGGAATATGGCAAGGGGAACAGGAATGAATATGAGAGCTGAGATGCTTAACGAGGGAGGCAAGGAAATTAAAGAACAAGCAAGTAAGGGAGAGGGAGCAGGATGAGAGGGATGAACACAGGTAACTAGGCCAGATGGTCTGAAGAGAAATAGAAGATGATTTCCAATGTAAGATTCTCAAATAAATTTCAAAGTTAAGTTACCATGCCAAGATGTGGAAAGCTGATCTGATAGGTCGCTGTCATTTCAAGCAGCAGCCTATGTCCTTTTGTCTCTCTTTCTCCTCATGAACTCCCTGTCTGTCTCTGCCATGTGCTATCACCACTTGTGACTGATCTGGTCTTGTCAGCAGGAGCAGGGAGGTGATCATGCCCCTTTACTCAGCTTTGGTGAGGCCTCACCTTGAGTACNGCTCACTGGTCCCCTCTGTGGCTGCTCACAAATCTGGCAGAAAAATAATCTAGAAAAATACAGGGTAGCCTTTTGCTGAGATGGATTGATTCTGCTGCTTCTGCTGCAGAAGGGTTCAGTCAGTGCTTTGGCTGGATCAAGGAAGGAAATATCTGGAATGGAGATAGGAGTGAGAGAGGGAAGACACAGGAAGGGATGGGATAGAGTGGAATGGGATGGGAGCAGCACTTCTCTCCTTTTGGTGAAAGTGAACTATGTGGTAGGCTTAGCCACTTGTAGAGATGCAGCCTGAATCTAATTGATGTTTTAAAATTATTTGTAGGAAAGCTAGGTGACACATTTTTTTATTCAAGACTAAACATGAAAGCAATCTGAAAACTCATCAGTACAAATCACAGACCTTGACACTAATGCAGTACTTGCAAATGAAGAGTCTGTTACAGGGAAGAAGTTTTTTCTTGTGAGATGGTGTGACAGATGTTCAGTAGAATTCAAAAAGTCAAGGTATTGATGTTGTGAAAGGAGTACCTGCATATTTTTCTCTTCATTTTCTTCTCTACAATTTCTGTCATCAGTAAACTCAATGAATGCTTTTGTGCTTGTTCAGATGAAAACTCTAAATTATTTGCAGTGTGCTTTTGACTAGCAGTTATACAGGTCTGTACAAGACCTGTCAAAACTATACCAGTATAAGGGAAAAAATAAAATGTTTTGTTTGTAGCTGCTTATCTGTGAGGTACTCATCACATACCTTCAGAACATGACAATTCTTCTGTTTGGGACATTATATTCTGAGCAATTCATAGCAAATTCACTGAAGAACCACCACAGAAAGACTATTTGCTTCTATCATGATACATTCGCAATGGGATTCATCACTTCTGGAACTAGATCCAGGTGAATCAGTAAAAGGTCATGTTTATAATGGTACTGGGCAGGACAGAAGTGCTGTAGAAATGAGAAGACTTTCTCATGTGTGGGATCAAGTAGAGAAAAACTTCTAAATCAGTTAGGCGCATAAATTGCTTTACTGTGTGTGGTTTGCCCTGTTTCTGCTCTTACTCTTTCACATACCTGCTGCCACCTGTGAATTTTAGCTTCTTTCCACCTTTTCTATAGATGAGAAACCCCCACAACAATTTGAACTCATGAAGGAAAACAAAGATTAGGAGTGGATACAGACAGGTGTACTGCACACATCTGTAGATGGCCTCATTTGAGGTGACATTGAAAGACAGTTTTAATGGATTAATGCTGATGATTAATTAACTGTCACTATGTTTCTCCTTGCTATTCACTATCACTTCCTCTTCCATTTCTGTTTGTGTTGTTGCAGTCTGAGCTACTTTGTATTTGCTCTTCTGTTGTGGTGGATTAAAGCAAGAATACTCATCACCATCTCTGTTCATCCCTGGCTGAACAGAGCACGAAACAAACAAACAAAAACAACCAGAAAACCAAAAATTAGGTAACTAGTGATTTCAGCTGAGAAAAGAGTAGGCAATTACTATGAGAACATGTAGAAAATGTTTAAATCTGCTTTCCATAATGACAGAAAATTCTCTCTGAAATTAAGGGAGCTAACTTTTCTTTTTCTAGTAAAAACACAACTAATTTTCTCTACCTGTTATGGTGATCTTTTGCTCAGTGTGCTGTATCATCAGTTGTCAAGTCTGCTGACAAGTCTGTCAAGATTTATCGTGACAAGTTGAGTCAAGATTGAATGAGGTTGTGCTCTAAACAGAACTAGTGAAAATCTGAAGTAACGCCAGTGAAATTAGTTTGTGAGGTTTGAGTAGGAGTGCAAATGTTTCAAGATTTGCACCTTGTACAACCAAATCATCATAAAGTTGGAGGCCTTCTACCATTGATATTCTAGAAAAAAAACAGCTGTCAGGGACACTGAGATTTGTGCCCCTGACACCAGTACTTTGGAATTTCCCTTTGCACAGGTGAGGTTATTTGTGCATGAAATAACATTTTCTGGCTTATAAGCCTGTACACCTACATCAAAGAAAAGCAACTTAAAACGTGAAAGCCTAGGATAAATGCCTCACACAATTCTTCTTTCAGCTGAGTCACTTTCCAAAATATGGTATTAAGGAACAAACACATATATTTCCTCAGTGTCTTAAAAGAGGTATTTAACAGTAGAATTAGGTAGTTTTGCGCTACAGAAACCAAGGAGGATCCTGGATACAGTGTTTGTATAGGAAGGAGATCAATGCTGCTTTTTCCTGATTTCATAAGGCATACTAGTCTTTTGAGATAATGTCTAGGAAATAGATTTGAGCAAGTTCTACCACTAGAGGGGAATTCCTACAGCTTTCCATCATTTTCATCTTCCCAGCAAGCTAATCTAGTATTAAACCGAGAATGTAATAGATCTAAGAACCTGTAAAAAGTCTACTATATTTCAGTTAAGTTTTACAATTCCTGGAGTAACATTCAGAGAAAATATTTTTTTTTAAGTACATTATGTCATGGCAGTAGGATTTCTACAGTGACATAAGGGTTATTCCTCACCGTTTTCGTTAGTACCTTATCTCGTCTCATAGAGTAGAAACTAAACATTAATTCAATTACAGCTGCAGGAGATGAGGGAATATAAGATAAATGTGCTTCCTTTATTTGCTTGTTTTCTCCTTGTCTGCACTTAATAGAAAAAGGAAGCTAGTAAAGAATTAGTGTCTTTCTCACTGTTCACTAACACCCTTTTCATAGAATCAGAAAATCACAGAATGAGAATATGGTGTTTAAAGAGACCTCAAGCATAATCTGGTCAAAATTCATAATTTTTCATAGGATAAATACAATCTAGATAAGATGGCTGAATCTTGAAAGCATCCAGTGTTGAGGACACCACTACTTCCCTGAGAAGATTATTCCAGTGGCTGATTGTCCTTGTGAAAAAACCTCACACAGTAACATAACCTTGGAGGATTGCTTTATTTTAGGGTGGAGTTTTCATGTCACACTCCTTACTCCCCTTATGCTTCTGTTACATTCCTTTGCCTAAGGAGTTTACATTGCACTATGAGAATATAGTCCTGTTTTTCTTCATATAAAAATGATAGGCAACTCATGGCAGCATTTCATCTCCAATTAAAGGTCATCCACCCTTTCTTAATGGCAGACTGGTAGGAAGGAGTTTTCACTTCAAATTAGACACAATACAGAATCAGATCTGAGCCTTGAACATCCTCGGAATGATTGCTTGAGGATTTTGCCCTGCATCTCAATGTTTATGAAATGTAATTACAGTGATTTTTAATTTTAAAGTCTGTTATTCTAAGAACACTAAAGGGGTAGCTGTCATTTTGTATAGGCATCTCTGAAAGTTTGTCAGAGGGTTTGTTTTTATCGTCTGCAGCATATTTGCTGTAACAGAATTACTGCATTGATAAAACCCACCACATTTATCCCAAGTTATCAAAGGAAAAAAAAAAGTTAAGCATCTGAAATGTGTTGTTTTCCCCCACTGCCCAAAGGCAACCAGCATAGTTTAAAATTAAGGATGAGGGTGGCTAAATGGCTTGGATAACATCAATTTCTATCCGAACTATTTTCTCCACAGTAAATTTTGCTGTAAACTAATCTTTATAATGTCAGTTCCGTAACATTATCACTGCCATTAACACATCTTTCCCAGCAGTAGCATGATCAAAGTGTTTACTGATGCTTCTCAGGGCTCCCAGTGACTCATTTTCTGAAACACTTGAATAACTGAACATAATATACCTAAAACTTCTCCCTGTAAGCAAACTCAGTTCATCTCCAGCACTGGACCTTGACACATATTGTGTGGTGAACATATAGTTCTATATTTAATTAGGCCAGACATTATAGTAGACTAGAAAGTGGCATGTTAAATTCTGCCATTTTTTCTTTGTTGTTGGTTTTAAGTATTGTGAAACTATTAGTAGCAAGAGACCTGGTTAGAAAAGCTAAAGCTCAGTTAGAATTAAATCTAGCTAGAGAGATCAACAGGAATAGCAAAAATTTTTATAGGTATATTAAAAAAAAGATTAAGGAAGGTGTAGGCCCCCTGAGAAAGGAAATGGGTGAACTAGTGACGACTGATATGGAGAAGGCTGAGGTTCTCAATGACTTCTTTGCCTCAGTCTTCACTGGCAACGGCTCCAACCACACTCCTGAAGTCACAGACAATAACGGCAAGGGCTGGAAGAAAGAAGTGGCCATTATAAGTGAAGATCAGGTTCGTGACTGCCTGAAGAATCTGAAAGAGTCCCTCAAGAATCAGTACTGGGACCAGTCATGTTTAACATCTTTTTCAGCGGACACTGTCAGTGGACAGTGACACTGAGTGCACCCTCAGCAAGTTTGCTGATGACACCAAGGTGTGTGGTGTGGCTGATACGTTGGAGGGAAGGGATGCCATCCAGAGGAACCTTGACAGGCTGGAGAGGTGGGCCCATGTCAGGCTCATGAAGTTCAACAAGACTGTTATAGGGTATGTAAATTGCCAGAGGTATCAGTCTTTTCCCCCTTCACCCCTCTGACTGTTAATGTGTTTGTTTGTAAACTCTCGGTGGGAGGTAGCCCTTTGCATTGACTGAGCTGCGCGGCCACGCGGGTAGGAGTGGAGCCACCCTGATGATGCCGGCTCCACAGGAGATGTGCCGGCAGAAGCAGCAGGGCCGGCCCCAGCGCTGGAAATGGTGAACACTCCACCAGGTTCTGGGCAGTGGCAGACACCAGAGTGGTGAGCGGCAAGCAACAGCAGACCCCAGAGTGACGAGAGCCTGTGGCAGCCTGCACCTGTAAGTCCCAAAGCAGCAGCAGCAGCCCACAGCCCGTGAGCCCTGAGAGAGCTGCAAGCAATGGTAGAAGAATAGCACCGTGGCTGCAAGGCAGCCATGGTGTGCAAGGCACACCAGGAGGGAGAAACTTATGCAGTAGGGACTGCTGGGAGCTCCGGGTGCTGCTGGGGAGTAGAAGGAAGGACTAGATGGCGAGAGGGAGAAAGCATGCTCTCCTCCATCTTACGGCAGCCAAGACCATCCCTTCATCTCTCATCCATTCCTCCACCCACCATCATGATCCACCACCTGAGTTTGCTTCACCCTTCATCTCATCTGCCACCTCATCTTAATCGGACTGCACCCTACCTAGCAGGTTTTACTGTGAGTTCGGGGGTGGCCGGTGGTGTGAGGGGGGAACCGGGAGAGTTTGTATCATCCTGTATTTTCATTGTTATATATTTTTCTATGTTAAAAAGTTATTCTTTATAACTCACTCCCAGTGTGTAGTGATTTCTTTTCCTTTTGGGGAAGGGGGAGGTTCTTAAAGGGGCCTTCTCCCAAATTTGTCCTTTCAAACCACCTGACAAAGACCAAGTGCAAGGTCCTGCATCTGGGTTGGGGCAATCCCAAGCACCAGTATAGGCTGGGCAGTGACTGGCTTGGGAGCAGCCCTGAAGAAAAGGACTTTGGGGTACTGGTAGATGAGAAGCTCAACATGAGCTTTCAGTGTACATTCGCAGGCCAGAAAGCCAACCATATCCTTGGCCGCATCAAGAAAAGTGTGGCCAGCAGGCCGAGGGAGGTGATTCTCCCCCTGTACTCCACTCTCGTGAAACCCCACCTGGAGTACTGTGTCCAGTTCTGGAGCCCCCCATTACAAGAAAGGTATGGACAGGTTGGAATGTGTCCAGAGAATGTCCACAAGGATGATCAGAGGGCTGGAGCACATCTCCTATGAGGACAGGCTGAGAGAGTTGGGATTATTCAGCCTGGAGAAGAGAAAGTTCCAAGGGGACTTTCTTGTGGCCTTCTAGTATCTGAAGGGGGTCTACAAGAGGGCTGTGGAAGGACTTTTTAGGATGTCATGTAACAATAGGACTAGGGGGAATTGATCCAAGTGTGAGGAAGGTAGATTTAGATTGGACATTAGGAAGAAGTTTTTCTCCATGAGGGTGGTAAGTCACTGGAACATGTTGCCTGGAGAGGTGGTGGAAGCTCCATCCCTGCAATTTTTTAGGCCAGACTTGCTGGGGTTCTGAGCAACCTGATCTAGTGGGAGGTGTGCCTGCCCATGGCAGGGGGGTTGGAACTAGATGATCTTTAAGGTCCCTTCCAACTCTAACAATTCTATGATTCTATGAAGCCATGGGGTTGGAAACGATAGTCACTTTGCTTCTAGCTCCTCTTTATCATACTCTGTAGTTGAAATATATATGTCCTACAGTTCAAAAATCTCTCTTAAAAAAAAAAAAATCACTTACTTTTGATCTTTTTGCATCTAACATTCATTTTCAGTTCTCCCATGATCAATTTATATCCATCTCTCTTGAGCTGGTCAGTTAATCCAAAGGACTTTGGTTTTACTCTGCATTTTATTCCATTTCCCACCCCTAGTCAGTTTACAAGCAAGCATGTGCAAACTAATTAGTCTAAGCAACTCATCTGAACAAAGGAGACAGGGTAGCCTTCTTCTATAAAAAAATGGCATGCAAACCTGTGTTTCTGAATTAATCTCAGAAAGACAATCTGCAATAAGGCTTTAGCTAGTAGCAAGAGTAGAAGCATGTGACCTGAAAGAGATTGCATATCTCACACCATAAAATACTCTTTAGATAAAGTATCTCAGCTGGTGGCACTTTGATGTGGAAATATATACTGCTACATCCTCACAGTCTACTGCAGTCACTTCTGAGATTATTATTTCGGAACAAAACCTACGAGAGAGAACCTAATGAGGTTAGGCATTAAAGATCAGCTTCCTAGCAAATGAAAGATTATTTTTGGACTTAGTCTACTTTATTGATGATCTAACCATTGAGGTTTCCAGATAACACTGAAACATTTAAATTCAGCACAAATTCCAGGATTTAATTAGACTTTAAATGCCAAGAATAATAAGCAAAACCTTCAATCTCTGTTAAGGAGAAACATGAAAAATCTGTCAAGGAACTTAACTGCTGCACTAGTTATAGTGACTGTTGACGTAAAGCACGAAAGGCAGATCCTTAATCAGTTTAGTGTGAAGTTGTTGGAATTGTATTTTAGACTAGCTAGTAACTTTCAGAATATTCCTATTCGAGTTTAAACATAAAAAGCTATTAGGTTAAGAAGAAAGATTTCTGTTATTAAGGTTAAGGAAGACTGAAAGAATATCAAAGCACACTGTTTTTGTAATTGCAAAGTTATAAATTCATCAAAATCAACTCTGCTTGTGAGAAAAGACTGATTTCAATTTGTTTATTCTTTCTAAAATGTATCACGGAAAAAGTTTCAAATTTAGTGATACTTCCTTTTTTAATATTTTTGAAGACAAAGAGTTTTAAATATTGATGTTATTTCGCAACATAAAGTATCACAATAACATGTAAAAGATCAAATCTAGAACAAAATCCTGTGATAATCCCAATTGATGACTGGACATAAATTTCTCTTGCTGTTGTAGAAATTTTAAGTGTTCTCTGACTCAATCAGAGAAAAATCTCAAACACTGCAAACTCTCAATTAATGCTTTTGAGAAAAATAAAATCTCTGAAGTATACAGCATATATTTACTTTGAGTGAAAAAACTTTTAAAAACATTATTCTTCATTTTACAATAATGCTGAGATTATACATCAATTAGTTTTTTGTCTTCTATTAACAAACCATATTGATTAGGAAAACATGCCAAGATTAGGGAAAAAAAGGTTAATAAAAGAACATTCAATAAATAATAAAGTAGTAATAATTTTAGAAATAAGAGTATCCTTAGATTTTTTAAAATTATAGTGGTATTCAAGGGTTGTTAGGATAGTATACTTCACTAAAATACTCAGTTTCTCTTCTCTTAATATATCACTGTATTTACAATTCTCATCCTGTGTATGCACAGGGTGGTATGAATATTTTTTCCTGAGACATCAAAATGCTATTAAATGCCACAAAAGTAAGGAGGCATCTATTTTCCATGTAAAGAGTCACAAATTTAGATATTTCCTCTGGTTTTGCTAGAGTATATTTTTGCACCATCTATTTGGTTTTGACCTAGAAATGGAATACCCTGTTGCCAGAGGAAAATGCCAGGATCATAAAGAGTTTTGTTAACCAGGCCCATGTTAATACTTACATTTATGGTCCTTGCAATTTTCATTAACAACTAACAAAATTTCAAAAGCAAAATATGTAGCATGTACATTTGTAGTATAATTAGTACAGAATACCTTATACTTATTTTCTAGCACTGATAATTTAAACTTGCTATAATTATATTGAGAATTTTGTTTGAATCAAGAAAGTAAAACCAGCAGTTAGGCTGTGCACAAAATGACATAAAAAGCTGTTTCCATTGAGTTTGGATTAGTGTGGTGATACATTACTGAAGTAGTTCTGGCTCTTTGTAGGTACCCATTCATAGTTACATATATACTGGAGTACACAATATATGACTATGGAATACATATTTTGGATTTAACAGGACAGATTAAAAGAATTTGGCAAAATGAAAAAGCATTATCTGTTAAATATAGGACAAAATATGATACAGAACATAACTTGCACATATTATATAATATGAGACCTAGAATCAGAAGGCAACCAGTTACAGCAGTAACACATACGGTATGCATATCTTTGGGTTTGGAGCAACAGTGATCCTAAAAAGCAGAAGAAATGTAGGGAGAATAATACTATGTAGATAATTTCACGTTTACTGCAGACAGCTTGGAAGTCTGAATCAGAAGCCACCATTGAATGTAAATCTTAGCTGTTAGTCTGTACATACATATTCAAATATATGTCTGTGTGTACATGTATGTATATATGGTGGTTTTTTACTCTGCATTTTATTCCATTTCCCCATCCCTTCTCATCTAAAGAGCTGAGCTGGGAATTACTACTTATTTTCCTGCTGCCTCAGTGAGGATGTTCAGGCTGTGCTCCCCTCAGTAAATCCCTTCTCATGATCCTCGATCCTCTTCCTAGCACTATCTGGGCATCTGTTGTGGCAATACAAGCAGGGTGTGAAAGATGAGACCTACTAGAACTTTCCCAGCTTGTAGGAACATAAAATAGCTGATACATGTATACATTATTTATACGATTCTTGTACCTTTCCTACATTGCTCAGAAATCAATGCAGAGGTAACTGAAAGAATAAATCAAGTTTGTATGATATCATCGAGGTAAACCTAGTAGATCTGTGCCTGACATCGGTTTGATTTCTGTAATTTTGCTTCATGTTTCTCGTAAAAATTGAAGGATTGTATAAAGTCATCAACTATGAGATGTGGACCTGAAATTACTTTATGAAATTCGAATAGTACCAAGTAGATGTTTATGCGGTCTGGAAAAGGTGTTAGACATTTTAATACTAGGCACTCAGACAGATCCTGCATTGCTAGAAGGACTCATTGCCAAGTCAGAATGTGCAGCACAAATCTCATGTGTGCACACATTGGAGGACATTATTAAGAAAAGTTTAATCAAGTGCAAACAATAGATTTTTTGAGATTTTGACTATCAGAGAGAAACCTACATCTGAAGCTCATTCTTTCTGTCTGCTAAAATACTTTGACATCAGATCATAGATCACAGACAGATCATAGAATGTTAGGGGTCGGAAGGGACCTAGAAAGATCATCTAGTCCAACCCCCCTGTCAGAGCAGGATCACATAGACAAGATCACACAGGAATGCATCCAGCAGCTCTTGAATATGTCCAGAGAAGGACACACAACAGCCCTCCTGGGCAGCCTGTTCCAGTGCTCCGTCACCCTTACTGTAAAAAAGTTTTTCCGCGGGTTAATACTAAACCTCCTGTGGTCTACTTGCTCCCATTCCCTCTTGTCCTAACATTGGATGACATTGAGAAGATTCTGGCTCCCTCCTCCTGACATTCACCCTTAACATATTTGTAACCATTAATGAGGTCCGCTCTCAGTCTCCTGTTCTCCAGCCTGAAGAGACCCAGCTCTCTCAGCCTGTCCTCGTAGGGCAGATGCTCCACTTCTTTAATAATCTTGGTGGCCCTGTGATGGACTCTCTCCAGTAGCTCCCTATCCTTCTTGAGCTGGGGGACCCAGAACTGAACACAGTATTCCAGGTGGAGCCTCACCAGGGCAGAGTAGAGGGGGAGAATAACCTCTCTCGACCTGCTGGCCACACTCCTCTTAATGCATCCTAGGATGTCATTGGCCCTCTTTGCCACACGGGCACATTGCTGGCTCATGGTCATCCTCCTATCCACCAGGACTTCGAGATCTTTTTCCCCAGGGCTGTTCTCCAACAGATCAGTTCCTAACTTGTACTGATACATTGGGTTGTTCTTTCCCAGATGCAGTACTTTACACTTAACCTTGTTAAATTGCATTAAATTTATCCCTGCCCATCTCTCTAGGCTGTCCAGGTCACACTGGATGGCAGCACAGCCTTATGGTGTGCTAGGCACTCCTACAGGCTTGGTATCATCTGCAAACTTGCTGAGGGTACACTCTACCCCTTCGTCCAGATCATTGATGAATATATTGAACATTACTCGACCCAGCACTGACCCCTGGGGAACGCCACTAGTCACAGGCCTCCAGTTAGACTTCGCTCCACTGACCACAACTCTCTGGTCTCTGTCCTTCAGCCAATCCCCAATCCATCTCACAGCACAGTCTCCCAACCCATACTCCTTAATTTTGGCTATAAGGATACCATGGGAGACAGTAGCGAAAGACTCTAGGAGTTATTTGGTTAAGTTGACCATCTTGAATGATTTGGATAGAAAATGTAACTATTTTTCTACACTTTTCTTCATGAAGCACCAATATTCTTGAATGAAATTTTAATTTTTACATTCTGGTTAATCAAAAATTGTCATCACATGCAGAGAAAGAGATTTATCTTTGTAATTGGAAGAAGCCAAATAGACTTGCAAAAGCGTTGGCCAAAAAGCGTTGGTGCAAAATTCTTTGTATTTCATATTGGCTATAGATAGGATTTCATCTGTACAGCTGAAAATGTTGCTTTACTGAAAAAAAGATAGGTAAGCATGGAGAAGGAATGGGAGGAGGTGACCTCACTGAAAACAATAAGCTGGGTTTTTATTATAAATACGTATTTACTGGCTAGGGAATGGGACTTTCCTATTCCTTGGGTGTAAGCAGAGTGCAGAGGATGTGCACTCTAATGTACAGAATGCATCCTATAAAGCCAGTGTTCCCTTCTGTTTCTTCTTCCTTATATTTTATGCATGAAAAAAAACTGATTTGCTTGTTTTAAGAATGCAGGCATATATTGTGGAGGAGCTAAGGATGCCAAATATTTTGTCATAATCTTTATTGGTAGCTGTCATGGATTAAGGGCTCGGGCGAACCCCTAACCGAGTGACAGTCACTCTATT
The DNA here is from genome assembly GCA_013396975.1 of Bucco capensis. Lineage (NCBI taxonomy): Eukaryota > Metazoa > Chordata > Aves > Piciformes > Bucconidae > Bucco > Bucco capensis. The sequence continues at coordinate 12,941 of VWZO01007377.1, forward strand.
ACCCTCCTTCCCAACCCAACCCAGGGAAGGGAAGGAAAATTTGGTAATAAAGAGCTGAAAGGACTTACGGATTGGAAAATAAAAATAACACTGCTTCAATAAAATAATAGAAATGAAACAAAATATTTACAAGTATCCACAAAATCCATACCAAACCCCAGATCCCCCATTTGATAGCTATGTCACCACTGAGTAGGCCCAGCACCAGACCACAGCTTGGTGGGGGGCATCTGGAGTCTGGAACCAGACCAGATTCAAGATCTAGACCATGATGCATTCCTTTCCCCAGCCATAATTTCAAAACATTGTGCTTTATCTGTGGAAAGCAAGCTGCTAACATTAGAAAGTGCAGTTAATTAGAGCAGCTTCAGCTGAAAAGTAACATAGCTGAACAGAACTCTTTAGTTTTAGCATAAACCAGGACAGTAGCAAATGACAGCTAGGAGTGAATGCTGCTATTATTAATGAATTATTAATAATTTCTATTAGTCCTGCCTCTTTTGTTGATCCTCTTTGATTTTTTGTCTCTTTGGTGTCATTTCTTTGTATTTCAGAGAGAATTCCAGAGCTGAGTTTTATCGTGTTGAAAAAATTAATCTGGCAACTGCTGAGAAATGTAAATGTAGTGTTTCTGCAAATAAATGCTCTATATGTATATCCACAAAAGGCAGCCCACATACTACAGTTTAGAAAACCTTTTAGTACTGCTAAAATTTTTGAGTCAGTAATAAAATGCTAGTGAAAATGTCTGTTGACCGAACAACAATCATCAAATACTAAAAGTATCCTCTCATGCATTACAGCATAATACAATGTAAACTGGAGTTTCCCATAATGATTGCAATTTTTACTTATGACTTAGAGTTCTGCTTCATCAAGTAAGATTCATAAGTTTGTCGATGCATTGTGTTTTATGTGGATATAATAGATACTTTTCATGAGCATAGTTACCTCTTCTCCTTTTCACGAAAATGATTACAGACACCTGCCTGTTCTCCTTTCCAGCCTCCAGAGTAATGGTTCTTTGGAGACAAAATTTTACAGACTCTCTTCTGATCCTGTCTTCATGCCATGTTTGTTGATGCTGTCTGAGTGAGTAAAGGTCAAGAAACTTCTGCTGTGTCCAGACTCTCAACAAAACCAGGAAGACCAAGTATCTTCTAGATAGACTTTTCTAAGATAAAAATAAATACAGCTTTCTGTATGAAATTTAAAATAAAAAACATGAATGGATTTCAATATATTTTGTTTTGCCATAACGTATAATTAAAATACTAGCTAGAAATGCACTGTGACTTAACATTTCAAGATATTAAGAAAAAACTACGTATAGAATAGATGCCAATGAATACACCCATGACAATCTATGTTTACAGCATTTGAACTTTTACACTTATACCCTAGATTCTAGTAACAATTGCCTGATTAAAAGAATTCATGTAATAGTGTGATAGTTCAGTATACTGGTAAACGTGATAATTTGTAGTCTTACCCTTAGTGGCCTTGCATTGCACAAAAAAGGTATCTTCTGGGCTGCCAGTGATCTGTACACTATCTTCATAGAATCACAAAACCATAGAACCATAGAATCAACCATAGAATCATAGAGTGCTTTGGGTTGAAAGGGATCTTTAAACATTATCTAGTCCAAAACATACAGAAAATAGGTGTACCAAATTGTCATGGTCACAAGCCATGGGGAAGAGGCCTAAGTGGCCTCATCTGAAGCTGAGGGATCCCCCTCCATTTTCTAAGCTTATATATATTATAAAAGTCACTCTTAAGTCATGACATCTACTGTCAATGTCCATGATACACCGCACACCAAATACGCATCACCTGTCCCTAGACAAGGTCCTGTCCTGTCACTGAAGAGAAAGTAGTGCAGATGTACAGAAACAAGACACACCAAATGGTCATGGCTGCAAGCAATACAGAAAAGGTCTTAGTTGGCCACATCTGAAGCTGGTTTAATGAGCCACAGCATCTTGGCTGTAAGGCAGGTATGTAATTTTACACTGACTAGGGCGCTGAAAGATTGAGGAGTGTCAGGGAGGCC
>VWZO01007378.1:0-11865 GCA_013396975.1 Bucco capensis
CCTAACTTCTGGTCAAACCAGGACAGTTGCTAGAGTGATTTATATTCAGTAACTTCAGAGGAACAAGGCTTTTTACCATTTAGTTGCTTGCACTCCATCAGTAGGCTACTGTCAGTAAGAGACATCTACTCAGTGAAAAATTCAGGATATCTGCACTTTGCAATTCTGCATGTTTTAAAAAAGCAAATGTACAGAAAATCATCAAAACAGACAATCAGAATCAGACTGTTCGTGATTGGAAGGGACCTCTGGAGATCATCTAGTCCAGCCCCCATGCTCCAGCAGTAGAACTAGAGCAGGTTGCACAGGATGGTATACAGCTGGGGTTGGAATATCTCCAGAGATGGAGACTCCACTACCTCTCTGGGCAGCCTGGGCCAGTGATCACTCCACCAACCTCCAAGGAAAGAAGTTCCTTCTCATGTTCAGATGGAACTTCCTGGCTGCTACTTTGTGCCCATTGCCTCCAGTCCTGTCCCTGGGCACCACAGAACAAAGCCTGGCCCCATCCTTCTGACCCCCACCCTTTAAGGATTGATAAACATTGATCAGATCCCCCCTCAGTCTGCTCTTCTCCAGGCTAACCAGCCCCAGCTCTCTCAGCTTCTCCCCATAATAGAGGTGCTCAAGTGCCCTCAGCATTTTAGTAGCCCTTCTCCAGACCCTCTCCAGAAGTTCCCTGTCCTTGAACTGGGGAGAGACCAGAAGTGAACACAATACTCCAGCTGTGGCCTCCCCAGGGCAGAGTAGAGGGGAAGGAGAACCTCCCTCCATCTGCTGCCCACACTCTTCTTGATGATCTCTCCCCATACTGGTAAAAATTCTCTTGACAATGGTCTTCATTCAAAAAGCCTCATAGGATGTTACACAATGAATACTTGTACCAAATAAAGTAAGACTGAGGCTTCCTTAATGGTTAATTTGCTAACGAGACTTTTAGCATATTTAGTAACAGGACAGTGTATTGTAATTGTTAGTGATTATAACCTAGGAATCAAAGTCAAATTCAATAGGATCTAATTGAAATTAACCAATTATCATGGTAGAAAACCAAACCACAACTTCCACTCCAGTTCCAACAAGTACTGCCCTGAGATATTTACTAATTCAACTATCTAAGCATCAGTCTGCAGTGGCAGCAGGTGAAGACTCCTAATAATTGTGTTTTTTTCAAGTCATATAATATGTATTTATTGAAATAAATCCTTATGCAATACACAGTCCAGAGAAACAGAGAAAACATGAAATAGAATTGGTACTAAACTGTTTAGTATCATTCCTGACTACTTGAAATAAAAATAACTAAAATAATTATGGAATACTCCTAACAGGCAAACTTGAAAACTTCAGTAATACTTCAAAATGGTGAAAAAACAGCCTTCATGCTAGTGTCATTTTGGTGCTAAACTTCTGTGTGTCGTGATGAAAGAAATAAAGGACTGGGATCAGTAGTTCAGGGCCTTCAATCTGCATTACATGGTGGGAAAGGCAAATGATGAGTAGTACCAGCTCCACATGACTCCCACTTCATGGCAGTCCACATGGAACAGAAAATGAGAACATTCAGGAAAGGAAGCAGTTCTCTTGCTTTTGAAGACTTCAAGGACATAGGAGGTGAGGTAAGGTCTGGTTGTAATTCATGTTTTTCCCTCTGTACATCACCTACTCCACAGGGCTGGGGATGTCAGGTGAGGTATGTCCTCATTCCGGCTGATTTAGTCTAATCCTTATCCTAAAATGACAGGACTGTTGGGTGATGCTGTAAGATGATGTAACTGTAGTCAAGACTGGTGTCAGGAGGATGGGGCCAGGCTTTATTCTGTGGTGCCCAGGGACAGGACTAGAGGCAATGGGCACAAAGTAGCCCCCACGAAGTTCCATCTGAACAGGAGGAAGAACTTCTTTCCTTGAGGTGGTGGAGCACTGGCCCAGGCTGCCCAGGGAGGTGGAGTCGTCTCCATCTCTGGAGAGATTCCAAATCTACCTGGACACCATCCTGTGCAACCTGCTCTAAGCTGTTGTGCTGTTGCAGGGCAGGTTGGACTAGATGATCTCCAGAGGTCACTTCCAACCTCTAACACTCTGGGATTCTGTGAAGATACTCAAGAATCCTGCTCCTGACCTAGGAAGAAAAACCTCTTATCACCTCCCATCAGCTGGATGCCTCCAAAGCCAATACAACCTCCTCAATCTGGGCAGATAGGAAGAAACTACAAAAGCGATTTTGGAGAAATTACTGATTTATCCATTCAAGAATTATCCTTTTGAAGATTATTTTACTAACTAGAGCTTTGGTGTAGAGACATAATGAGTTTTCCAGCTCAAATCAATAAAAAGAACAGCACAAGAACATGGCCACAACTGCAATTAAACTTCTATCAGAGGGAAAGTATCTTTTATTCACCTGCTATGCAGGAAGTTTTCTAGCCAGAGGAAGGAGAAAGATGTTTGAATTTGGTTCTGCAAGAACATTCAAACTGAGTAGCAAATCATCTACTTTGGTCAAGGTTTCACTATAAATCTCAAAAAAAAAAAAAAAAAATCAGGGACAGAAGGCCAATTACACAATATATGCAAACTCTGCCATAGATTATATTTACTCTGACAGGTTTTGGAACAGACAGCTCTGAACACAAAAGATCCTAGAACAAATATGAAGTGGGAAGGGCCTGAAGTTGCTCCAGAACAAGTATGATGGGGAAGAAGACAGCTTGAATAAAGCGGGGGGGGGACACCAAACAAAACACTAAAACCCCAAAATCAACAAAACTAAAACCCAAAAAACACCACACAGAATTACCAAACAACACCACCTAATAAAACAGAAATAACTTCTTTTTCTATGTATCTAAGAGCTCAGAATCCACTTTCTTCACACCCTTTAATTTGCTTGAATAGGGACAAAAGTAGAGTTGAAGAAGCAGCTGTCTGGGTAATATTAGGCAAATAAATTCTTAGCCACTTTTATAAAAGGCATAAAAAAATACACATCACAGAATCATTAAGGTTGGAAGAGACCTCTAAGATCATCAAGTCCAACCTTTCCCATTCCAATTCATACTGAAGTGACTTCAGGTTTAAGCACAAGAGTGGCACAAGAGAAGCAGACAGATGAGATAAAACAGAAAAACAAGCCAAAATGTTCAAAGATCATCAAGATTTTTAAAAAAAAAAAAGTTTTTTAAAATGATTACAGTATTACACCTTTCCTCCCTTTCTCTTTCTCACTGGAAGCAACATGGAATTCCATGCAATCAGAGTTAGGATGTGGTGGAGCTTAGCATTTTATGGAGCAGCCTGGTACTGGCAGATACAGAGGAGTGGATTATTGTCTATTTTATCACTCGAAGACATGCCGGTTCTCACTGTAAAAACATTAAGGGAAAGCCACACAAAACTTACAAACACAGGTGAACATAAAAATGTAGGTAATTTTCTGGTGATATTGTTTGACAAGAGTAATGAAAACCACCCCAAATATCTATTGCTGCAATAAATATGTGTATTTTACAGGAAAAAATACTTACGTATATCTGGGTCTTTACTTTTCTTTGTTTTGTTACTAAGGCTTATCTCAAATCTATTAATATCAGATGAAAGATCACTAGGAGAAAAGACAGAGAGCCTCAATCAGTACTAGACTTGGCTGGCATTTCAGCTTACTCTAAATTCATTTCAATTCTGAGTTCTCTTTATCAGCCAAAACCACTTTTAATTAACAAAGATATTTAGGTGCCCATGCAGAATTTGGCTGAAAGGTTGCTGCTCTATAAAAGACACTGAGTATTTTTAACAAGCATGTGCAAAACCAGCACAAAATGTTAAGAATCTTAAATGCAATGCAATTTACAAGTGAAATTCAGCAACTGATTAAGTTTAAGACTTACTCAAAGACAAATTCTTCAGACCATACAGGGTTCTGCCCTTCCCTGATGTGTGTTTTGGCTACCTGGACACTGTTCAGGTAGATGTTACAATACGGGTTAGTAAAATGCTTTACTGGGAGAGTGTGAGCTTCTTCTACATGCAGGATAAGGCTGCTGACCTGAAAAACAAACCACACGCAATTTACTTTTTCTTGCTAAAATTGAAAACACATGGGTACAGGAGGATGATCACTTCTCTGCTCCTACTGCTCACACCATTGCTGCTCCGAGCCAGGATTCTGTTGGCCTTTTTATCCTCTGTGCTCAATGTTAGTGATGCACCTTGATGTCTCCAATTTTATCTGTGAATTCACCTAACTGAGCTCATTTATTGAGAAGCATCCAAACATCTTCAGTGTTAACTATAGAACAGTTGTGTGTCCTGAAAAACATCCTATTTTATTCCTTCCTCCACTGTCTGTCAGAACAACTACATTCAATATTCCCGACATCCAAGAATATCAAGGATGCCTGAAGTATTTTCCTGTGATTCTTCAACTATTCCTACTTATCCATTCATGACTTTCTGCCCTCCACCTCTGAGGAAGTTCTGGCAATCACAGCACTTTCAAGATGCCAAGAGAAATTCAGCCACAAGCATGGTTCAGCTTGGTATTTGTTTCTAAAAATAAATAATATTTAAAAAGTATTTTGTTTGCATGTCAACATTTTTGAAGCTTCCCATTTAAGTTAAGATTATAAAAATGCTGATTTCTTTAGACTTCTACTCAAACCCCGTTAGATAATAAAACCTAGGGAAGCACCTACAAATTGCCTAGAGCCACTCTGAGTTGTATGTATGCATAAATTACAAAATCACAGAATGATTAAGGTTGGAAAGAGAGCTCTAAGATCATCAAGTCCAGCCATCGACCTATCACCCACAGGTCAGTCAACTACAGCCCTAAGGACCACATCTAGACATTTCTTAAACCCCTCCTGGGATGGTGACTCCACCACCTCCCTGGGCAGCCTGAGCCATGCCTAACAACCCTTGCAAGGGAGAGAAATTACTCTTGACATTCAGTCTAAACCTCTCCTGCTGTAACTTGAGGCCATTTCCTCTTGTTCTCTCACTGGTAACCCAGGAGAAGAGACTTAGCCCCATCTCACTCCAACCTCCTTTCAGGGAATTGGAGAGAGGGAGAAGGCCTCCCCTGAGCCTCCTCTTCTCCACACTAAATAACCCCGGTTTCCTCAGCTGCTTCCCAGAAGACCTGTGCTCCAGAGCCCTCACTAGCCTCCTTGCCCTTCTCTGGATAAAGTTTAAGTCATTACATTAAGCCATTTACAACAAAATTTAAGTCATTCTGTTTGGTTTCACAAGGCTACTGCCTAAATCCAAAAATAGGAAAGTTAAGTACATGCAGAATTTACTACTCCTGGAAGGAAAACTCTGAGACAGATTGGTCTCGTTTTGCTAGGAACAGACAGACACTACTCCACCTACACCACCAACCCCACAGTCCCAGCTTCACCTGACGAAGACGTTTGTTTGATGTTCCTGGACTGGTTTTCCTTAAACTGCAAAACATCTGCAGAGCTTTCATCCAGTCCTAGCAGAGAGAAGCATGCAGAACAGGAATAAAGTCAGACACAGCTTCGCGCAGTCTGATAGATCTAAAAAGAGTAGCTCTTAGACCTTGGCAAAAACTTAAGTTTTATGTGATTCCAAACCATGCAAATTTGAATATTAAAGTGAAATTGTTATCTTTAATGAGAAAAACCTAATAAAGGATATGCAAATCTTCACCTTTTTCTCTTTTAAAAGCACCAAGCATTACTAATGGATATACAGTGTTGCCTTTACCAATTTTCCAGCCTAATAATATTAGATGAAGCTTCAAATAGTGTCTAAAATAAAGCAACAATGCTTCCTGTTGAGAAAAAACACAGTTAAGAAGCCAAACTGTTCTGATTACTCTCTCGAATACTTCTGTTTAGCACTCATAAAGCTCTGTATACTCCAAGCAAGAATGAAAACCAGCATCAACAGAGAAACATAGAGGACATATCCAACACTCCCCTCACAAATGGGTACAGCAGAGTGGATGGATTTTGATGAAGGAAATAAAGAGGTTGTCCAATGCCACACTAACTGTAGAACCTTTGTGTGTATTTTCTTATTCAACAAATAAGCTGCTAGGAGGCACTGCCAACTCACCAGGTCACCTGTGAAACAGTCACTGCAGTCTGAGAAAGTTGCTAACATAATCACAGAATCATTAAGGTTGTAAGAGACCTCTAAGATCATCAAGTCCAACCATCTACATATCACCACCATGCCAATAAACCATGGCCCTAAGCACCACATCCAGATGTTTCTTCAACCCCTCCAGGGATGATGACTTCACCACCTCCCTGGGCAGCCTGGGCTAATGCCTAACAACCCTTGCAGGGGAGAAATTCCTTCTGACAGCCAACCTAAACCTCCCCTGGGGCAACCTGAGGCCATTTCCCCTTGTCCTCTCACTGTTAACGCTGGAGAAGAGACCTACACCCACCTCTCTCCAACCTCCTTTCAGGGAGCTGGAGAGGGAAAGAGAAGGCCTCCCCTGAGTCTCCTCCAGGCTAACCAATCCCAGTTCCCTCAGCTACTCTTCAGAAGACTTGTGCTCTGGGAGCCTTCACTAGCTTTGTCACCTTCTCTAGACACACTCCAGTACCTCAATGTCCTCCTTGGAATGAAGGACCTCAAAACTGAACCCAGGACTCCAGGGGTGGCCTCTGTGGACTCTAGGTATGACAGGAGGATGATCACTCATGCTCAGTTGACTGTGGACCAGCACTCTCAGGTCCTTCTCTGCCAGAGGAGCTCTGGAAGTTGGAAGGTGATGTTCTCACCTCGTTCTCTACTTTCTGTCCTCTAACCACCAAATTTTGATTAGCAACACATAAAATTCAGGTTTCAATTAAGAGCCTTTATAAGCCTGCATCTCACAGATCTGCCATCTGCTCCCAAAGTACAATATAAATGTCATTAAAAAACCCAAAACAATGTTTCAATCTCACCCTTTACAGTATCTTCCACAATTCTGAGGCTGCACTTCACATTTGCTTTTGATTTTTGCACACCTAGGCAGTCCACAAAACGGTGCTGCTTTGATACATATCTACCACACTATACGAAAGCCTTAATACACCAATAAAACTATGAAACTATGAACTTCTGTGAAACGTTACAGAGTAAGAAAGTTGAACTCTCAAAATAGTAGTATCTTTAAACTTTCCTGGCCAAAGCCGTATTATACCTACAGTCCCTCCTGTATTCTGCAGTGAACAGCCTGTTAAGCAGATCAGAACCAAAAGCAGATTATACCATATGTTCAGGGAATAAAACAGGATATCCTGTCTTCTACACATTTTTAATTCCTTGAATTTCTAGGACACAAAAGACACTGCAGATGTGACAAAAATGAATGTACAGGCATATGTGGAAATTAATGGATGTATTCTCCATTACTACACAGCATGCTGTAGTACATTAACAGGTGTGTAACAAAAGCTACTGCATCACTCTGATGTCATCTGTCCTAGTTTGAGTCTAAACAAGGTATTCCATGCCACAGAGGTCATATTCAGTCCTTGAAACTTGGATATCAAGCTTGGGCCTTAGCATCTCTTACAGAAGGCCTAAGACTCAAGCAAAACAGGTGCTTAATTCAGCTAATTAGCACCTAATTAACTAGTATATATACGGAGAGGTCTGAGTCTCCACCCTCCCTGAAGGTTGAGCACCTGAGTCTTGTGAGGATCAGCAGCCCAGCTCTGTTCCTACAGGACTGGCTTTTCTTCCTTCCATCTCAGCCCAAGAGTTCCTGAGTTCCAGTACCAGCATCCAGCCCCTCAGGCTGAGTCCTGTCTGCTGCTGAAGTCCTCCTGCTCCAGCATCAGTGCTGAGGGAGTTGCCATCAAGCGGGCTTGGTTCTGCTACTGGTTTTGTGTATGTGTATATATATATATATATATATATACACACACACACTTCATTTTCTTGTTACTATTTCCATTCAATTAATTTCAATATCATTTCCAATCCCCAACCCTCTCTCTCTCTGTTAATTTTCCCTTTTCCTCCCTGGAGTGGGGGAGAAGGNTACCAGCATCCAGCCCCTCAGGCTGAGTCCTGTCTGCTGCTGAAGTCCTCCTGCTCCAGCATCAGTGCTGAGGGAGTTGCCATCAAGCGGGCTTGGTTCTGCTACTGGTTTTGTGTATGTGTATATATATATATATATATATATACACACACACACTTCATTTTCTTGTTACTATTTCCATTCAATTAATTTCAATATCATTTCCAATCCCCAACCCTCTCTCTCTCTGTTAATTTTCCCTTTTCCTCCCTGGAGTGGGGGAGAAGGGGATAAGAATGAATATCTGTCACTGGGTTGCTGGTTGGCCCAGCCCTAACCCTTGACAGCATCTCTGCGATTTCCATAAATTTGTATTAATTTAGCAGGAAAAATTGTGCTTTCCTTTATATACAGCACAAGAAGAATACTCAATTTATAAAGCCTCCATGCTCTGCTGAGTTATGAATTATTATGAGGGCTCTGAGTAGCTTGAATTTCACTCAAATAAAACCAAATGCAAAGCTTAACTTCAGATGCAACAGGTGTCTTACAGATGTGCAAACTTATCTCATCTTAGATATGCTCTCATACTGCTGAGTGAGGTTCAGAGAATGAGGCTCCTACCCTACCTGCTACCACCCCGCTGTAAACCCTGCATACCTACTAAATCCTTGTGATGCACGCAGTTCCTCTTTCAGAAGGCAGAGGTCAAACACCACAAAACATAACTTCTTAAATGATATTTAACAACAAAAAGCTCTCACCTGTGCTTGTTCTGGAGTTTCTCCTGCAAAGTAGAATATGTAATGCTCTTCACTAAAGTGCTGAACTACTATCTGAAAACAGTTTGGCCTTAAAAAATAAAAAGACAAAAATGGAAGTTTCATTAATCTTTGTAGTATTTGTTAATCTATGTCAAAACGAAGTTTACACTGACCTAAAACAGTTCTGCTGTTTGATGCAAAGTTCAAAGCTTGATACAGAAAATTTGTTCACACACATGTAGCATCATCATGCACAGAAAGAGAAACAATTCCAACTACATGAGGGCTCCTACTTCACCTGCATAGGAGTTTCAGGCTTCAGCAGCCCCATCCAACTAGCACAGCAATCTGTGGCCATGCTGCAGAATTAGAGAATCATTAAGGTTGGAAGAGACCTCTAAGATCAAGTGCAACCATCTACCTAGCACCCCCATACCACTAAACCATGGTCCTTAGCACCACATGTTTCTTCAGCTCCTGCAGGGATGGTGACTCTGCCACCTCCCTGGGCAGCCTGAGCCAATGCCTAACAAACCTTGCAGGGAAGAAATTCTTCCTGACAGCCAATCTAAACCTCCCCTAGGGCAACTTGAGGCCATTTCCTCTTGTCCTCTCACTGGTAACCCTGGAGAAGAGACATAACCCCATCTCACTCCAACCTCCCGTGAGGGAGAGAGAGAGGGAGAGAGAGAGGGAGAGAGAGAGGGAGAGAGAGAGGGAGAGAGAGAGAGAGTGAGAGAGCGCACGAGCTTCTCTGGACACACTCCAATGCCTCTGTGTCCTTCTTGGCATGAGAGACCCAAAACTGACCCCAGGACTCTAGGGGTGGCCTACCCAGTGCTGAGGACAGGAGGATGATCACTTCTCTGCTCCTCCTGCCCACACCATTCCTGACCCAAGCCAGGATGCTCTTGGCCTTCTTGGCCACCTGGGCACTCTGCTAGCTCCTGCTCAGTTGACTATGAACCAGCACCCCCAGGTCCTTCTCTGCCAGGTACCAATCCACCCAGTCTGCCCTAAGTGCCCTAAGCCTTGCATGCGGTTGTTGTGACACAAGGGTAGGGCCTGGTCCTTGGCCTGTTAAGCTCATCCCACTGGCCGCAGTCCATGGCTCCAGCCTCTCCTGATCCTTCTGCAGAGCCTCGCTACCCTCAGAAGGGGCCAGGTCTGGGGCTAGTTAAATCATTGCTACCATGAAAAAGCACCATGCAAAGCTACAGACTTCACAGTACTTCTGAGAAAAAGGCAGTTTTTAACAGCTACCTAAGATGCAGGAGGAACTTTGTCTCAGTTCTACTTCCTCACCAACAGCTTCCTAAGCAAGCACCAACCATAATTCTCAAGAATTATCTAAACAGGTAACTAGAACTTGACTATCATTTTGTAATAAATATTAAGATCCATGAGATAAGTATGATAACTCCTACATCTGGTTATTTCTTCTATATGATATAATAATACATAATGGTGGACATTTTTTTGTACCTATCAATCAACAAACATGTAAACTCTTGTTAATTACCGATGATATCCAAACGGTATCAACTTCTTTGCTGATAATGCAGTTGGCATCTTTTGAGTACCAAAACATTGCAGGGAATAAAATTCAATGTGAAAATTATCTCTAACAATTGTGCAAAAACATTTCTGAGGATGCTGATTTATATGAACTAGTTTGCTCCCAAGTTAGTTTAACCTAACAGAAGTATTTGTTCCTAAGTTGAAAAGCACTTAGGCTCATCTAACCAAGTTAGCTTTCAAAAGAATAATTGGAATTGCTAAATTCTTTATCTTGTCAACTCTTACTTCAAAAGGATTTAAACCCTCAGTTCATCATCTCCAGAATGCCTGTACAATGACAATGGAATGATCAAGGCACTCAGAAGTTAAAAATGACCATGCAAAAAAGTCTCAATCATCACATCATATTTCACAATAAATAATACTAACACTTTAATACTACATTCTAACATTTCTAACTAGCAGTTCTGGCAGTACATAATCAGGTTGCCACAGCTAAACAAGTTACATCAGCTCCATCTGCCTACAGATGCTCTTCCAATCTACACCAAGTGCAGACTCTAGATCTGACTCAAAAGCCACCATGCAAGCCATGGCTGTTTGTTCATCAGTGACATGCTGCCCATCTCTTGTCCATGTCCTACACAAGCAGTAGACCCTCCTTGCTGCAGAGAGGAGAAGGAAAAGCCAGCCTCCTACCTGCCAAACAAGCTGTCATGTACTCCATAGACGGAACACACGCTAAGGTCTATTAGTCCTTTGGGTTTTGTGGCTCGTTTTTCTCTTTCAAAATAAATAAGCTGGGCATCATTTCCCTCTAATATAAAGTACAAGTTTTTCCATCTCTTTCCTTTACCTGTAGAAGAGTCAAGGAAAAAAAAAGTTAGGACACTTCAAAAGGAAGTGTAAGCTTTGTAACTGAAGGGAACAAAAGGGAGCAAGTAAAGTTTTTGTCAAATTGCAAAGGGAAGAACAAAATGCACAGGTAATCACACTTCAATTACAATATCAGCACAGATAATCTTACGCAACTTGTGGCTAAAACTAGACCCTTTTCAGGTAGAGTTGCAGAAAGTTCTCTAAACATTTTTACCAATTTCAACAGGATTAACCAAGTGCTCATGAGCTGCCTGGACACAGAGTTCCTGTCAGTCTTAAGACTTTTCTACACAGTTTGCAAATAATGATGCTGTGGATCTCATTTATTACCACTTTAATTAAGAAACAAGACTCAAAATGCAACAGTTAACCCTAAACTCTGATCAATATTCTGGAGAATAAGTGTGATGAGAAGCAGCTGAGGGAACTGGGATTGGTTTGTCTGGTGAAGAGGAGGCTCAAGGGAGACCTTCTCTCTCTCTCTCCAGCTCCCTGAAAGGAAGTTGGAGTGAGCTGGGGGTAGGTCTCTTCTCCAGGGTTAACGGTAAGAGAACAAGAGGAAATGGCCTCAGGTTGCCCCAGGGGAGGTTTAGATTGGATGTCACAAGGAATTTCTTCCCTGCAAGGGTTGTTAGGCATTGGCCTGGGCTTCCCAGGTAGGTGGTGGAGTCACCATCCCTGGAGGGGTTGAAGAAACAT
>VWZO01007378.1:12391-23119 GCA_013396975.1 Bucco capensis
GGTTTTGTGGCTCGTTTTTCTCTTTCAAAATAAATAAGCTGGGCATCATTTCCCTCTAATATAAAGTACAAGTTTTTCCATCTCTTTCCTTTACCTGTAGAAGAGTCAAGGAAAAAAAAAGTTAGGACACTTCAAAAGGAAGTGTAAGCTTTGTAACTGAAGGGAACAAAAGGGAGCAAGTAAAGTTTTTGTCAAATTGCAAAGGGAAGAACAAAATGCACAGGTAATCACACTTCAATTACAATATCAGCACAGATAATCTTACGCAACTTGTGGCTAAAACTAGACCCTTTTCAGGTAGAGTTGCAGAAAGTTCTCTAAACATTTTTACCAATTTCAACAGGATTAACCAAGTGCTCATGAGCTGCCTGGACACAGAGTTCCTGTCAGTCTTAAGACTTTTCTACACAGTTTGCAAATAATGATGCTGTGGATCTCATTTATTACCACTTTAATTAAGAAACAAGACTCAAAATGCAACAGTTAACCCTAAACTCTGATCAATATTCTGGAGAATAAGTGTGATGAGAAGCAGCTGAGGGAACTGGGATTGGTTTGTCTGGTGAAGAGGAGGCTCAAGGGAGACCTTCTCTCTCTCTCTCCAGCTCCCTGAAAGGAAGTTGGAGTGAGCTGGGGGTAGGTCTCTTCTCCAGGGTTAACGGTAAGAGAACAAGAGGAAATGGCCTCAGGTTGCCCCAGGGGAGGTTTAGATTGGATGTCACAAGGAATTTCTTCCCTGCAAGGGTTGTTAGGCATTGGCCTGGGCTTCCCAGGTAGGTGGTGGAGTCACCATCCCTGGAGGGGTTGAAGAAACATCTAGATGTGGTCCTTAGAGCCATGGTGTAGTGGCATGGGGTTGCTATGTAGATGGTTGGACTTGATTATCTTAGATGTCTCTTCAAACCTTCAAGATTCTGTGATTCTGTGTGATAAACTGCTTTACATTACCTTAAACCAGTATGGCTAAAGGGCAGAGGTGAGAATATGTTCTGTGCAAACTTGAATCAGAACCCAAAAACCAACTGTATCTAAGAATTTCACTGTTACCATTTGTTTCAGAGAAAATGTTCTCTGAACTACAATGGACAAGGAACCTTCTGCAACTAATTAATTAACTACTTAATTAATCCACAGTACCATTTAGGAAAAACCTTTTAAGCCTTAATTTCATATCTGGATCATCATCAATTCACCACAGGCCTCAATAAACTAGTACTAGCACTGTTTTGAAAGGATGGATCTAACCTGTCCTAGATGGAAGAGTGATTTGATTGTGCTTGTTCCATAAGCAGCTAGCTTCTTGGCCACCTGAACACACTGCTGGCTCATGCTCAGTCAAGGCACTCCCAGGTCCTTCTCTGCCAGGAACCAATCCAACCACTCTGACCCAAACCTAGATTCTTGCATGGGGTTGTTACGACCCAAGTGGAGCACCTGTGGCATCAAGCCCCCCAGAGCTTACAGAGTGTGTGGACAATGTTCTTAGCCATATGGTTTAGTTCTAGGTAGTCCTGTGAGGAGCAGGGAGTTGGACTACATCTTTATGGGTCCCTTCCAACTTGGCATGTTCTGTGATTCTACAGTCCATCAAAATCTGCATTATTTTAGCAAAAAAAAAAAAATCACAGCAGTAAACATAACTCACTTTTTTTCAGAAGATAGCCTTTTTTGATAATATTCTTATAAAAAGCATCCTTTGTTTTCCGACGAATTGTGTTGTAGATTTCTCTTCCTTCCACTGTATCATTAAGTACTTGCTCTTGGTGCTGATTGAACACGGAAGAAGAACATAGTTTAAGCTCAGAAATCATCATTAAAACTTGCATACTATCAAACCGCAACCAGGATCATCTTCCTGAATGCTACCAACTCACTACTATTACATTTTAATAAAGATATATAATTTTTCATACAATACTCTTGCTAGAAATGTAGTATTTCCACATTTTCAGAATTATGACAGGAGAATAGTTTAATACAGTCCAACTTCTACAGAGCAATATTGTGTCTTTTCCATTTTAAATAAAAACCAGCATTTTTCAGTGTGATTTCTGTGAAATGTATGCAAGTCTCTGAAGATCTGCCTAGCTTCTGTCTTCTACCAAATCTTTTAGAACTGATTGATTATGGATAAACTCTGGAGCAACAAATGTGGTGCAGATCACCATTAAAACCAACGGAAAGTTGCACAGTCCCTCAGTAATCTCGTTAGAACTCACATGTCCTAATTGAGTAGAATTCAATACAAAAGAAAGCACAAACAGGAAACAGAAGGAGGATAAATTCACATAGAAAACTGTAAGGTCTGGAAACACGAGTAATAAAATAAGAATGGGCAAAAGCCTAGCCAAGTGTGACCTTACCAAGTAAGCTGATTGGCAAAAGTTCTTTAGCCATAAGAAAACATGAAAGCAAAACTAAAACTGTGAGAACAGCGTGGAAATGGTTGACACTTAATATTCTACTTCTCTTCCTGGCCATGCATCTACAAGAATTACCATTTTGAACCACATGATGACAAATACTTTGGCATTACTAATAGGAATGACAGGTCCTTACAATGGAAGCAAGATCCACATGTTTATAAGCTGAAGATAAATTTCCGTTACATAACTACACAAGGAATAGTTCACAAAACAACACATCTAGTGACAAATGTTTTGAAGTTAAATCCATATTAGACACAGGAAGTCATCAGACTGACCCTAAAATATGCAAGATGAAGTCTCACCCTCCCCCCCCCCACCCAAGAAAAAGCACCTGTTGATACTTACCACCAGTAAAAGTGAAAACAAGACACTTGAAGAGCTGAGTCACTCACCACAGGACTAACTCTGATCTAACATGGCTGTAACATGGGTCTGGCAGGGATGGGGTTAACTCTTGTCAGAGCAGACCCCGTGGTGCTGTGTTTTGGTTTTGTGACTAAAACAGTGTTGTTAACACCCCAGTGCTTTGGCTCTTGCTGAGCAGCGCTTACACAGCCTCAAGACCACCTCCATTTTCCCACTCTGCTCCTCTCCTCAGTGAGGTGACCCTGGGCTGGGCAAGTTGCTAGGATGAGGCAAGTGTCTTCTTGGGTGACCACTGCTCAGGTATCAGCTGGGCATCAGTCTGCTTTTGGGAGGTGGCAAGTAAAATTGCCTTTGCATCACCCCCACCACCCCTTCATTTGCTTATTAAACTGTATTTACCTCAAAAGAGGATTTCTTTTTGCTTTTGTGCTCAAAAGCACAAACAGGGACATGGGAGTGAGCAAATGAGTCCTTAACTGCTCACCAGGGTCAACCCAACAGAGAAAATTACTCCTATTCTAGGGTATTTCTGCTAAGTACTTTCCAGAGAGAAAGAGAATTAGCCATGACATGGTAACTGTAAACTGTTCTAGTCCACCACATTCAGGAAAAACAAGCTCACACCAAAACTGGTAGCGGCTGGACAACTATGAAAACATCACAAAGAGTGAGTATCAGCTTTGTTATGCTTAGCTTATTGAGCAGTCTAAGGGAGAACACTTAATAGGACAGATTATTATTAATTGACCTTAACTCTATTTAGGGAGGAAATTCAAGGCAGATTTCTAACCATTGAAACAGGAAAGTTTGGGAACAGAGAGGGAACAAAACATACATTCAATAACTAAGCCCATGAAAAGCTAGATGATATGGGCGATCTCTTAGGAGAAACTTTTGCTATGGGGCAAGGGCACTCCAGAGCAAGCCCTGCCATCTTCCCTGAAGCTTTTCTCTGCATACAGGTTTCCTCTGGCAGAAGACCCAAACACATAAGACTTGAGGGCAGCCTGATTTCCCCTACCATGGGACTAAGGCACACAGCGTGGCTGAACCAAGGACCAGAGCTAACAGCACAGAGCAGAGGATGAGCACCTCAGAGGACCACATTTTCTGTTCACTACAAGCCAACCTTAAGTGAACACATTTGAGGATAAAACAAAACACAAGCCGAGAAGATGAAAACTGGAGATGATGCTGTTTTACTACCATTGGTATCTCTGCTGTAATTCAGGTCAGAGGTGAAGTCTTACCTGCATTGGAACAGGATCTTTAAGGTAATATCCTTCAACAATCTGTTCTTTTCTATAGTGCTCAATGATGTCAGCAATACTGTTCCAATGAGAAAAAGAGGATTCAAATGTTAAGGAAATTAGATTTTTTTTTTCCTCTGTCTGAGAATTTGCTGTTCCATACAATCACAGAAAACTTTCTCATGAAGTTCTAACAAAACCAAGTGTTAAAACATCACAATCTCATTTGCAGCAATGGGAATTTACTAATACACTGAAGTCAGGAAAGTTCAAAAAAACTGTATTCAGAATGTATTAATTCTAAACTCTGCAAAGTATTTTAATCAGTTGCTTAAAATGCCACATAAGGACACTGGTTTTTTCCACACATGCATTACCAGGTCTCCAACCAGGCTGAAAATTGCTAGTACCCTAGCAATAAATTTCAGTCCTACAGGAACTAGGAAAGGGGAATGGAATCACAGACTGTTAGGGTCTGCAAGGGACTTCTGGAGACCCCAAACTAACCAACCCAAGTTCCCTCAGGTGCTCCTCATCACAGTTATTCTCCACACCCCTCCCCAGCATCCTTGCCCTTCTCTGGATACACTCCAATGCCTCTGTGTCCTTCCTGGCATGAGGGTCCCAAAACTGAACCCAGGACTCTAGGGGTGGCCTACCCAGTGCTGAGGACAGGAGGATGATCACTTCTCTGCTCCTCCTGCTCACACCATTGCTGATCCAAGCCAGGATGCTCTTGGCCTTCTTGGCCACCTGGGCACACTGCTGCCTCAGGCTCAGCTGACTCTGGACCAGAACACCCTGGTCCTTCTCTCTGCCATGCACTAAGCGAACCACTCTGCCCCAAGCCTAGAGCCTTGCATGGTGTTGTTGTGACAAGAAACAAGCTGTGTTCAGCCTTCTGCAAGCTTGGTTACAGGCAACTACTAAGCAAGTTACGTAAAATAATATTCTAGTAAGAAAACTACAATCTTAGAAGGATAGCTGTAAGTAACTACCAGAAGCAAGTTATACCTATGTTTTACACAACTAAAGACACAGAATTCCTTTTTATCATTAAAACTTACCTATTGTAGTACCTGCCTCCCATCATGAACTGATTGTTTGATGTTGGACATATTTTAAAGCGCTGAATATTTTCACTGGTCCGAAAATACAGTGAATAATCCCCAGGTGTATTGTCTGAAGGCCTCACAAGAAAACTGCACACCTGACCAACTGAAAAAAGTGTTACTTTTATTGGTGTTACAGATAAACCCTTATCACATCTGTTTCCACACAGATTAGCAACACTCCTGCAAGAGCAGGAGAACCTAGAACAGGTTGCACAGGATGGTGTCCAGTCGGGTTTGAAATACCTCCAGAGGTGGAGACACCACCACCTCCCTGGGCAGCCTGGGCCAGTGCTTAACCACCCTCAAAGGAAAGAAGTTCCTCCTCATCTTCAGATGGAACTTCGTGGGGGCTACTTTGTGCCCATTGCCTCTAGTCCTGTCCCTGGGCACCACAGAATAAAGCCTGGCCCCATCCTCTTGACCCTCACCCTTTAAGGATTGATAAGCATTGATCAGATGTCCCCTCAGTTTGTTCTTCTCCAGGCTAACCAGCCCCAGCTCTCTCAGCTTCTCCCCGTAACAGAGGTGCTCAAGTGCCCTCATCATTTTAGTAGCCCCTCTCTGGACCCTCTCCATAAGTTCCCTGTCTTTCTTGAACAGTTGAGTGTCCAGAACCGGACATAATACTCCAGCTGTGCCCTCCCCAAGGCAGAGCAGAGGGGGAGTAGAACCTCCTTCCATCTGCTGGCAATCTAGCCGTATCTTAACCACCTCTGTTTGAGGGCATACAAAATAAGTTTGACAACATTTTCAAACAATAACAATTACTCTTCTAGTATTTAAAGGATGATCTTTAACAACATGGGTCAGAAATCTTATTTTCATTTACAAAAATATTTGGTCCATGAAAGGGCTAAAAAAAGTCAGTAATATTTCACTTTAGGTATACAAAAGCACATTTGCCACAGAATATTCTAAGCTGTTAATTTGCTTGATGAAGTTCTGCCACAGTTTAACACAAATAGGATCACTTTGTGCCATTTCATTACCACTGTACTTCAGGCAGAAACACCAGTACCTGTCATCAGCAAATTGTACGCCTCTTGCTTGGAGATCTTCCCATGGAACCATCTTAAAGATGAAAAGAAAAAATTAGAAAGCAAGACTATCAGCTCTCTTTTTTTTGGCTGTGTTGACATCCAGGGCTCTAGCACCTATGAACTTATCTTTATTTAAAATAAAAACCTAATATTGATAGATAATGTTTATGCTACTTAATGATTCTGTTTTACCAGAGCATGAAAAAGCTAACATGAACAGGTATATAAATAAACTCATTTCAATTAGAATGTCCAATGCAGAGCGGACAATCAAATCCAACTGTTTAGAGATGAATTGTCTAAATGGTACATAATTTGATAGGCATTATTTAAATCAGTCTTAGCACAATTTACTTGCATCATGAAATCCTAATCTCAAACAAGGAGGTAAAACACTGTACTGAAAAAAACTAACTGAATTTTGCCAGAAGCTGTGGAAAAAAACCCCAGCTTTATCAAACTACTGACTACAAACTGCTTTGATCTTACAACTTGTACCTGCCCAGAGTTCTGTATCAGGGCATTGTCCTAGCAAAGTTCAGCAACTTCTGTCCACTCTCAGCCTGATACTTAGTAAGTACACAGAACAGCTTGACATGCTACATCTTAAGAGCTTTTTTTTTTAAAGAACAGCTAAAAATATAACCTATTTCGGTGTCAGAAAAGACTTCTAGTTCTAACTTCCTTTCCATGCTACCTTTCGAGGATCATTTCTGGCTACTGGAATGCAGGAAGGAATCACTGCTTCCACAGGATTCCTCTGAGTGGCACGAAGAACTGTATAGGGACAGCACTAAAGCTTCAAGTGTCTACTATGAACTACTTTGCAGCTACATAAATCAAATAAAATAACCCCAAATCTTCCATTTGAAGGCATCCATAATGCTGAATTGACTAGCAGAACACCAGCAAAGAAACAACAAATACACCCGTGATTTCCTTTCTCCTATTAAGGTCAAAGAAATGCCTCATTCAGCAGTGAGCCTGTTTGAGTTTGCAAACCAAGCAACAGAGAACAAGCAGCAGGTGTAAAGATGCCAAGCAAAATGGAGGACAGATGAAACAGTCACACCACTAGGACTCACAGAATCACACAATCATTATGGTTGGAAGAAGCCTCTAAGATCATTAAGTCCAACCATCTACCTATCATCACCACGCCAATAAACCATGGTACTAAGGACCACATCTAGAGGTTTCTTAAACTCGTCCAGGGTTGCTGACTCCACCACCTGATGGGCAGACTGGGCCAACGCATAACAAACCTTGCAGGGAAGAAATTCCTCCTGACATTCAACCTAAAGCTCCCCTGATGCAACTTGAAGCCATTTCCTCTTGCACTCTCACTGCTAACCCTGCAGAAGAGACACAACCCCATCTCACTCCAACCTCCTTTCAGGGAGTTGGAGAGAGAAGGTCTCCCCTGAGCCTCCTCTTCTCCACACTAACCAAGCCCAGTTTCCTCAGCATCTCCTCATCACACTTATTCTCCAGATCCCTCACCAGCCTCCTTGCCCTTCTCTGGATACACTCCAATGCCTCTGTGTCCTTCTTGGCATGGGAGACCCAAGACTGAACCCAGGACTCTAGGGGTGGCCTCCCCAGTGCTGAGGACAGGAGGATGATCACTTCTCTGCTCTTCCTGCTCACACCATTGCTAATCTAAGCCAGGATGCTGTTGGCCTTCTTGGCCACCTGGGCACACTGCTGCCTCAGGCTCAGTTGACTCTGGACCAGCACACCCTGGTCCTTCTCTCTGCCATGCACTACGGGAACCACTCTGCCCCAAGCCTAGAGCCTTGCATGGGGTTATTGTGACCCAAGTGTATAGGACCTGGCACTTGGCCTTGTTGAAGCTCATCCCACTTTCCTCAGCCCATGTATCCAGCCTATCCAGGTTCCCTCTTTGTAACTTCCTTTTTACCATTTATCTTCTCTGCTGAAAATAAGCTTCTCAACAGTCTAAAATGTTGATTCAGTTCATTTTTAGTCAATTTTTAAAAATCTTAGGTATTGAAGTATATAGAACAAATCTTAAAGTCCTCCAGCTTTCTCTTTAAGACTTAAGTGTTACTCCATGAAGCTAACAGACAAATTGTAAATACCATGCTATCATTTTCCTAACACTGCTTTCTTTCCAGCATTTAGTTGTCCCTCTGTGTTCCAAGAAATACTACACTGTGCATATTTTGGCTGAAAATGATCATACAGGTCCTCATCTAAGGTTTTAACACTGCAAAACCCATCAGCAATAGGTACTCCTACGACAGGGCTCCATAACTACCCATGCATCTTCAGCAGCTAGTGTAGAAGGTAGTTTTGAGAGGAAAAAAGTCTTTGATTCACGTTCCCCAAAAGCTGGGAAAACAAAGTTTATAAACAGTTTATGATTGCTTTTTTTTGGTTTGTTAACCAAAAATCCTTACATTTTGCCTTCATGTGGATCTTCTTCTCTTCCCTAATGAGAAAATCAAGATATTAATTAAGTGCATGACAACAGTATGGCTTAGTTGAAAAAACCCAACACCTAAACTTCATAAATTAAGACCTTCAGTAAAAAAAAACACCAAAACATTAAGAAGCCTGAGGCAGTATTGAACTAAAGGGCTTATTGCAGCTCTATCAAAAGAAGTTTTCATTCACTAAGTGGAAATTCAGCCAAAACGTTATTTCAGAAGAATGCATCTCTCATCTTTCAAGTCCCGGTAACTTTTTAAAGCATCAGCTTTCCTAAACTTACCTTAACATCTGATTTATCAGTCTGCAGTTTAACAGTCTAATACTGCCACTTCAGTTTAGCCATTCACATCCTGACATAGATTTGAGAAGCATTTGCAGGTAACATTGCTATTAGCAAAACACATGTACAGTGCAAGAAATTATCAAAATATATTTGGTAATATTTGATTCCAAAGCAATGCTGAGCTTGTTAAAATATATATATATTTTAATCTTTTGAAGTATATTAATTCAGATATCAAGGGAACAGATGGTTTATCTGTAGGTCACCTGGTTGGCTTCCTGAGCTCATGCAAGCCCTTCTAGGCATACTTAGCTCATCAACACATTTTAACCCACACTTCACCATCAAAATTATATCCTACAGAGTCTGTGAGCATTTCACGGCAAATACAAAGAAGAAATGCAATTAAATGAGTAGCAGATTCTTCACCAGGACAGCTGAGTCTAGGAAACTGCCTAATAAATTTACAGAACTGTTCATCTGTAATTCTCTTTGGACAATACATGAATGAGTACTTCTCTGATACTGAGTTAGGCTTCAAGGTTTGTTACACTACTTTAAAACAAACAGATCCAACTGATAGATTATATAGAAAACAGGCAATTAAATATCACTACCTTGGGTTTCTTTCAATATCATTTTACAAATTAAAAAAACCTCATTCACATAAAAAGTTTGAATAGAGATTACTTACCACTTCTTCTACCAGATCTTCTACAATCAGACCCTGCTCATCTGTCCGTAGGTTTGTAACCCACATCCAGCCATCTTCCAACTCATTATGGACAATAAACATGTCTCCTTTAAGGAAACTGAAGAGGGTTACAGCAAGATTTATGTCAGAGAGACATTCATCATCTAAGGTTTAATGACGACAATGAATTCTGGAGTGTAATTTCCACAACATATCTGAAAAATGCATTACTTGATATCCCAAACACACAAAGTGTATTTCCCCCAAGAGTTAAGTGGCTACAATACATATTTATACTTTTAATTTACGTTTAGTATCTAATTACTTCACTTTTCTCCACCTCAAAGTGTGCTAAGGATATATAAAGCAAAAGATAACACCATAATATGGAAAGAAAGTAGTATTACCCTTTTTATCAAGACAGATCAACTAACAGAAGTAAAATAACCAGAGTTATCCTTATTAGTTTGTAAGAAAATAATACTCCTTTCATTAAAAGAAGTATAACAAAAGCCTGTAGAGCATCTATTCTTTATGTTCTCACATATGAGTACAAGTGCTACAAAGTGAGTACTTAACAGTTAGCAGAGAAGCCATGCAATTAACTATAAGAAAAAGGATTAAGAAGCATTACTATGTCTAAGGGACTTTCATCTCTGGAAGGTCAGTCTAAGTTACTCCTTTATTGTTATTCCAAACTCAGGTTATAGGAGAGCTTTTCCTGGCAACACAGCAAGACTTCTCAAACAAGTCTGATGATGCATCAGGGCACAGGAAATTGCAATGAAGTCCTGAAGCTCATTGACTATTATTTCAGTCCACAATTACTTAGCAAATTTCCATGGTGTTTCTCTCATTGGAAGTAGGCTAACAGAAAAGGCACTAACTGGAGCACAAAGCAAACATCAAGAATCACAGAAACGTAAGGATTGGAAGAGACCTCTAAGATCATCAAGTCCAACCACGATGATCCAAGCATGATCAAGTGGAGAGTTTGTGGGTTAAAATTAAGGGTCAAGCAAATAAAGGACAGCTTGTTGTTGGGTTATACTAGAGGCTGCCTGACCAATTGGAGCCTGCTGATGAAGCCT
>VWZO01007379.1:0-23592 GCA_013396975.1 Bucco capensis
ATTAAAACTGCTGAGTTGTGCCCCACGTTATTACATATATTACAGGTAAAACTTTGCCACCTTCTTATTTCACCTTCAAACAACACTAGGCAAGTCAATGATTCCAGCCCAAATGCAGTGATTTTTGTAGATGGCTGAATTCCCGACAAAGCCAAGTAAGTACCGTATGTTTGACTGTAACATTTAGCAATTAACATGTGTACCGTTGTAGTATAAGTTTGTAGGCAAGTAGTACTAGAATACTAAAATCCACTTCTGGCTATGTTGCACTGTTTTGAATTATGCAAATACACGTATATATTTTTCATATATATCTCACATAAAATGTATTTATTTTTATACATACAAATTATATATATAAAAACCACAGAGTATACTATCTTTGTTAAAACTACCCATGAGTCAACTCTGAAACTCAAAATTTTTGATATAATAGTCAATGAGTGGGAACAGCACAGGTTTTTGAGGGTATGATTTAATGCTAAAATGGTGCTTATGCTAGGCCAGACAGTGACTAACTTATAGTGAAGGGGTTTTTCATGTTTACTGTCAGCTATGAGTTTTTCATGTTACTTGGATGAGTCATAGCAATATGAGTAACACATCAACATGTCCTGGAAACAGTAGTTCAAAACAACAAAACCACAGGAGGTCAACAGCATACACAATTTGAGTGCACACTGAGACCACTCAAACTGGTATTTAATAGAATAGTCACAGCAGTTACTAGGTAAAAAAACCACTATTCTATTCATCCACAACGTAATTATTATACTGTAATTTTGGAAACAGAGTTTGAACCATCACTGCTAATACTTATGAGAAGATACTCAGTAGATTCTAGTCTTAGGAGAAGACTCTACTGAAATTGCAGGCTCTGGATTCAGACCAATTAGCTCTCCAGGTCTGCTCCACAGCTGAATGCTCCTAAGCAGATAATCTGTTCCTATCTGCTAGATACTTCATCATAACATTTCAAGTTTTGTCTGTAGTGGTCCAGCTACTTGGATGAATGTTACAGTCAGTTAATTACTGCATTCAGCTTCTAAGAAACTTGGGTTTTGCAAAGGACAGATGAGACTCTAAAATGACAGACTATGAATCAGATAGAGCCAAAATCCATAAAAGCTTATACAGCCCCAAACTCAATCCGTATCATAGTGAAATTCAGCAGCATGGTCAAAAGCTAACAGATACATAGAAGCAGAACAGAAGAGCCTTATTAATAATGACAAAATTATTTTTGAGCAGACTGAAAATACAATTTTCCGTATCACTGATGCTATTCAGTTGTTAAGTTTAAGCTAAAGCAAATAAAATTTCATCTTGCTTTTAAAGAAGCCCCTTTTTTTGAACAAGAAATAGAAATTCCTATAACAGCATCTGTAGATTTGCTTTTAGATTTAAAAAAGTATAAAGGATATCTCAGAAGTTAACAGCGGGATAAACTTTCTGTAACAAACAATTCCAAATAAGTATTTCAAGTCCAAAAGATATTTACCACTAGGTAAACGTAACTGTACAGTTCCTTCTAATTTTCAGTAATTCAGCATTTATTACTTCTCATGGGGGTGGGGAAAACCCCAAAGAAGTAAAAATTATGTTTTGGCAGCAATCAGCAGCTGAGAAACTTCTAAGGTGCTTGCCTCATGGAGCTGGCCATATAATGAAATATGGGTAATGCTACTCAGTTTACTGAAGCCAAAGGCACATACTAAGCTTGTGAACTGCTGTGATGGCTGAAATGTCACCATTTACTGAAGGTCAAATCCTAAGCAGTTTTCAGATCAAAGTTCAGGTTAGCTTAAGTAGTGATACAGGTGATTTGAAAGGAACAAGATTATTTTTGCCTAACACAGATTAGGCAGTCCTTCATAAATGTTTTTTCCTAAAAACAGCAGCTTTATTTCTCAGGTGATGAGCAGCAGATGAGGAAAAAAATTCCTATGTCTGCCACTGCTACTATTCAGAACTAAACATACCTTTCCATAGCCTGAGTATCACCAGACTGGGAATAATTTCTTGGAGCACAAAGCTTACTGTGCCTGTTGGACAGCGATGGCCCATGTTCTGCAGCTAAACAGCCAAGCATATCAACATTAAGGGCTTTTTTACTAAGAAGTACTAGCTGAAAATTGATGAATGAAATGCAAGGTTTTGTAAAACAAACTGTATACAGTGCACTTCACATAGTAAGGATAGATGCTATGGAGACTAGTATGTCACTAGTTAACACTTCTCTTGAAGACAAAGGGACAAAGACAAACTACATCTCTATAGGCATGCAAGCTTCACACACGAAATACCTGCCTTATGGTATCATTCTTGCAGATAAATTAGCAATTCCTGTTGACTGCTGACCATCATTTTAATAACTTTTATTCATAATATATAACTTCTGCATAAAATCTTGGCAAGTCTAGTTCAGTAATTTTTTAAAGGCTGATTACTTTCCTTCTATGATGGAGTGACTGCAACAGTCAACAAAGAAAACTATCTATGTCCTCTGCCTAGACTTCTGAAAGGCCTCTGACATGGTCCCACAAAACATCCTCACCTCTGAGTTGGAGAGATTTGGATTTGAAGGGTGGACTATTTTGTGGATAAGAAATAGCCTGGATGGATGCAGCTAAAGAGCTGCAGTCAATGGCTCAATATTCAGGTGGGGACCATACCACCCTGAGATGGCTCGATCTCGTCTGATCTCGGAAGTCAAGCAGGGTTGGGCCTGGTTAGTACTTGGATGAGAGACCACCTGGGAATTGCTGTAGGGTTTACTTGGGGATGTCCCTGCCCACTGCAGGGGGGTTTGACTAGATGACCTCCAGAGGTCCGTTTCAACCCAAAAACATTCTGTGATTCTGTGATGAGTGGTCTCCCTCAGGGCTCTGCTTGGGGACTAGCACTCTTCAGTTTCTTTATCAATGGCATAGACAGTGGGATCGAGTGCACCCTCAAGCAAGTTTGCAGGTGACACAAAGCTGAGTGGTGCAGATGACATGACAGAAGCAAGGGACGTCATCCTGTGGGAGCAGGACAAGCTCAAGAAATGGGCCCTTGTGAATTAAATGAAGTTCAATAAGTTCAAGGGCAAGGACTTGCACCTGGACAGGAAAATACCAAGCACAGATACAGGCTAGGCAACGTGTGGAATAAGAGCAGCTCTACAGAGAAGGACTTAGGGGTGATGGTGCTCACAGCCCACAATGTGTGCTCACAGCCCAGAAAGCCAACCTTATCTTGGGCTGCATCAGAAAGTACATGGCCAGCACGTCGAGGGAGGTGATACTGCCCCTCTACTCTGCCCTTGTGAGACCCCACCTGGCGTACTGTGTCCAGCTCTGGGGCCTTCTGCACAGGAAAGACAGGAAAGACCTTTCAGAGTGGGTCCAGAGGAGGACCACAAGGACATTTAGGGGGCTGAAGCACCTCCCCTGTGAACACAGGCTGAGGGAGGTGGAGTTGTTCAGCCTGGAGAAGGCAAGGCTCTGGGGAAATCTTTCTGTGGCCTTCNCCATCATTTTAATAACTTTTATTCATAATATATAACTTCTGCATAAAATCTTGGCAAGTCTAGTTCAGTAATTTTTTAAAGGCTGATTACTTTCCTTCTATGATGGAGTGACTGCAACAGTCAACAAAGAAAACTATCTATGTCCTCTGCCTAGACTTCTGAAAGGCCTCTGACATGGTCCCACAAAACATCCTCACCTCTGAGTTGGAGAGATTTGGATTTGAAGGGTGGACTATTTTGTGGATAAGAAATAGCCTGGATGGATGCAGCTAAAGAGCTGCAGTCAATGGCTCAATATTCAGGTGGGGACCATACCACCCTGAGATGGCTCGATCTCGTCTGATCTCGGAAGTCAAGCAGGGTTGGGCCTGGTTAGTACTTGGATGAGAGACCACCTGGGAATTGCTGTAGGGTTTACTTGGGGATGTCCCTGCCCACTGCAGGGGGGTTTGACTAGATGACCTCCAGAGGTCCGTTTCAACCCAAAAACATTCTGTGATTCTGTGATGAGTGGTCTCCCTCAGGGCTCTGCTTGGGGACTAGCACTCTTCAGTTTCTTTATCAATGGCATAGACAGTGGGATCGAGTGCACCCTCAAGCAAGTTTGCAGGTGACACAAAGCTGAGTGGTGCAGATGACATGACAGAAGCAAGGGACGTCATCCTGTGGGAGCAGGACAAGCTCAAGAAATGGGCCCTTGTGAATTAAATGAAGTTCAATAAGTTCAAGGGCAAGGACTTGCACCTGGACAGGAAAATACCAAGCACAGATACAGGCTAGGCAACGTGTGGAATAAGAGCAGCTCTACAGAGAAGGACTTAGGGGTGATGGTGCTCACAGCCCACAATGTGTGCTCACAGCCCAGAAAGCCAACCTTATCTTGGGCTGCATCAGAAAGTACATGGCCAGCACGTCGAGGGAGGTGATACTGCCCCTCTACTCTGCCCTTGTGAGACCCCACCTGGCGTACTGTGTCCAGCTCTGGGGCCTTCTGCACAGGAAAGACAGGAAAGACCTTTCAGAGTGGGTCCAGAGGAGGACCACAAGGACATTTAGGGGGCTGAAGCACCTCCCCTGTGAACACAGGCTGAGGGAGGTGGAGTTGTTCAGCCTGGAGAAGGCAAGGCTCTGGGGAAATCTTTCTGTGGCCTTCCAGTACTTAAAAGGGAGCTTGTAAAAAAGAGGGAGAGAGACTTTTTACATGGGCAGATAGTGGCAGCACAAGAGCAAACAGTTTTAAACTGAAAGGTGGTGGGAGGCACTGGAACAGGTTGCCCAGAGAAATGTGGATGCCTAATCCCTGGAAGTGTTCAAGGCCAGGTTGGATGGGGCCCTGGGCAACCTGGTCTAGTGGCTGGCATCCCTGACCATGGCAGGGGGCTTTAGAACTAGATGATTTTTAAAGTCCCTTCCAACCCAAGCCATTCTATGATTAAAACCATCTCCACCAAGCTCCAGGCTTTCACTCAACAGTTGCAATGAAAAACACAGAACTGTTCCAACTACAAGGCATACTGTACAACATAATTTGCAACTTTTATTCTACTTCCATAACCGCATTTACAGTTCAAATAAAAACAGGAAGCTTACAAAACCAAATATACAAGTTATAAATTTACAAAGCACATATTCTAGGGAAATGAATATAAGAATTAGTGCTAAATATTACATGCAGTAGGATGATTGTCTTATACAGGGTTGCTCTGATTCAGGATGAAAACTAGGTTATGAACCATGGTTTATGTCTTCATAAATCATATTTCATTTTAGAAAGTTGCTTTTCACAATTTCGTATTTTCTTGTAGTCTTAAGTGCAATTTATGAAACCTTTGTGTTTAAGTATTTTACATTTTTAACACTAAGTTAAATATAAAGGACAAATTCTTCAAATATTCAATTTTGGAAATACTCAATTTTTCAAAACTATCTTTTAGAAAGAATTTTTGGTTCATCCTTTAATTACAGTATGCATATTTATATATTCACCACATCATATCAACTGGTCCTCCAAACCTGCCCTTAAGCAGTGGTTCTTTCACTTGAGATTGTCTCAAAACTGCTAGATAACCAGGTTGATACTTTACTCAACAATCTGTTACCAGGTCATTTATAACAACAGCAATTTAAACCTTACTTTCCCCACAAAATTCTCCACTCCTACTTTATGTCTGATTGCAGTACCCATCCTCTGACAAAGTAACTTGGGTTTCATCTTCAGGTATGCTACCTTATCAGCAGCACTCCATCACAAAGGCATACAACTTACCAGCTCTTTCTAAGTTTCAGTCCATCCATTTAAGTAATGCTCACACTGAATCATAGAACGGCCAGATTGAAAGGGTCCTCAAAGATCATCTAGTTCCAACACCCCTGCCATGGGGCAGGGATGCAACACACTAGATCAGGTTGTCCAGGGCCACACCCAGCCTGGCCTTGAACACTGCCAGGGATGGGGCATCCACAATCTCTCTGGGCAACCTGTTCGAGTGCCTAACCACCCTCTGGATAAAGAACTTCCTTTTAATCTCCAATCTAAATTTCCCCTCCTTCAGCTTATAACACTCTTTCTAGCATCTGTTCTAGCATCTCCTAGCTGACTTGCAATGCACTTTTCCCTTGGTTTGACAAATGGAATGCTGGCCCACCCACAACCATTCGGTAGCTACAACAAACACCCTTCTCCTAACTCCCTGCCCACCTCCCATCAGTCCTCTCTGTTCCTCATCTACCCAAAAATGGTACTTGGTCTCCTTCTAAAGGCCTTTCATGGCTTTCTTTTCAGTCTACACTCTTGTACTGCAGCAAGTTCTTAATTCCTGTCTCTTTTTAGTTCAGAATGACAGTTTTCAATAAATCCATCAGACAAGTATCTGTCACATTCTCATAATCCGGAAGCATGTATTCAGAAAAAGTACCTTGAAGTCAGTAATGCAGACCACCTCCAGAAACTAAATCTTTTTCACTGTGAAAACTGCACTGACAGTGGAAAGTTCCTAGTCTATTAGCATCCAAACCACTGCAGAACATGCTCATCAATAAAAGACCTCCCTCTCACTATACTTTGTCAGTTAACCTCCGGACAGTTTGGCATTTAATAATGTTTTTGATTAAATTCTGTGAAGCAGGAACCAATCTTTAGCTCTATTTTTGCAACTTAATCCATTAACTGGGAGATATTCCAGACTTTAAGGACTAAAATACTGTAGAAATGCAGAGAGTAGGGTATGTAGACGAACTTCAGCATAACTCTGTATTCACATATTTGCTTGCCTTTAGTTGCTCCGTTCCTTGCAGATTTCAAGCTCCATGATATTAAGCTGTTTCATCAGTCTCCCAGGCAATGTCTGTTAGAGTACATATAAAACATTTTGCCTATACAATCACTTTTCTATGACACCACTTAAGCTCTTACCTTAGTAAAATTGTTCAAGTGACCTAGTTTTCTCATATTTGAAACACCTTGTAATTTGGCCACATTTTGGAGAATCTCTCTCATATTATCACAGGGTTCTGCAAAAGAAAACAGTTTATTAGCAGATACAGTAAAAAAAAATGAAAAATCTAAACATGCATTCAACATGCATTTCCTAAATAAAACAGACATTCTTCCAGTCTTAATTAAGGATGAAGATCATTTCTCCTCAAGAAGCATCAATTTGAATTATGTTTACAACCTAAAACAGGCATACCTGAGTTCTCTAAAATGAATGCTAAAGACCAACCATTCAACCAAGCCAAATGCAGGGTCTTACACTTTGGCCACAACAACCCCATGCAGCACTACAGGCTGGGAGATGAGTGGCTGGAGAGTGGCTCAGCAGAGAGGGACCTAGGAGTATTGGTTGATAGCCGGCTGAACATGAGCCAGCAGTGTGCTCAGGCAGCACGGAAGGCCAATGGCATCTTGGCCTGTATCAAGAATAGTGTGACCAGCAGGACTAGGGATGTGATTCTCCCCCTGTACTCTGCACTGGTGAGGCCTCACCTTGAGTACTGTGTCCAGTTCTGGGCCCCTCACTTTAAGAAGGATGTTGAGGTGCTCGAGAGGGTCCAGAGGAGAGCAACGAGACTGGTGAAGGGGCTGGAGGGGAAGCCATATGAGGAAAGGCTGAGGGAACTGGCACTGTTTAGCCTGAGGAAGAGGAGACTCAGGGGGGACCTTATCGCCCTCTACAACTACCTGAAGGGAAGTTGTAGTCAGGTAGGGGTTGGGCTCTTCTCCATTGCAGCTAGTGACAGGACAAGAGGCCATGGCTTGAAGTTGCAGCAGGGGAGGGTTAGACTGAACATTAGGAAGCACTTCCTCACGCAGAGGGTGATTGGGCTCTGGAATAGGCTGCCCAGGGAGGTGGTGGAGTCGCCGTCCCTGGAGGTGTTTAAGAAAAGATTGGATGTGGCACTGAGTGGCATAGTTTAGATGTTGTGGTGTATTGGGTCATAGGCTGGACTTGATGATCCTGGGGGTCTTTTCCAGCCTTGGTGATTCTATGATTCTGTGACCATGGAGGAGAGGGACTCCTCTTTCAAAGCAGATTTTAATTAGTACATTTTACAATTGACAAATGAATTTAGTGTTTGAAACTCCAATCCTAACACTTCATAACTGAACAGTTTTATCCTTAATTCCCTTGTAATTTGAAGACGGAAGTAAAAAGATAGCATGTTACTGTCACATCATGATTTCTTTTTTCCCTCCAGACAAAGGGCTGCTGGGATTTTGGGAAGAGAGGACTCTTTGCTACTCTCCATACTGATGATCTCTGTCCACTACAGGGCTAGGACTTTCCAGTGACATGGGAAGTGAACTATAAGGTAAACAGGGGAGCTAGGAATGTCTTCTTCTTTCTTCCAAAAGGTCTACCATTCCACCAAAAAAATTCCCAGAATCGAAAAAGCAGGATTTAGATACCAAATCAATAACCCAACATTCTTCAAAGAAATGGAAAAGAACTACTAAATTTCATGAGAAAATACTGCTCCGCCTTCTGGAATAATGTTGGGAGACAAGGCAGAGTGGGACAAGCAGCACGGAGGGGGGCTGGACACAGAAAGCCATACACAGAGCTACTGTAACAGAAACTGCAATAAGCTCTCTACATGGTAGTATCGCAGCAGGACAGTTTTTAAAGGGAGATGCTTGACTGCAGAATTCTCATGCAGTCTTGGAATAAACACTGTCTGATAGGCACTACAACAATAGTATCAACAGCACTGTACTGTGAAATAAAAGGAATTCCAAAGCTATGCTGAAGATGCAAACTGTTAGAAAGTATTACCTTACCAAAAGGAAAAAACATATTACCAAAACTGAAATCTTTAGAAAAATCTTGTTAAGAGTCTAGCACCAGACATCTGGAAAACAGCAGAGGGAAGAGCACCCCACACTAACTGCAGTAAAAGAAACTTGCTTCCTACTGCAGTATGAACAGCTTAGAACTAAATCTGTGATGTATGCATAGAGTCTTTTACTTCCCTCTTCATCCTGAAGGGGTATTTGTATATTTTTCATTACACAAAGGAAATCAAAAGCATCAGTGATGTAACAAAAGCACCTTTTTCACTAACCCTGTACAGAAGAAGGTGAGGTTTTTTTCCCTAAACTTCTGTGCTTTAAAAGTTAAAGCAACAAATTC
This sequence comes from Bucco capensis, assembly GCA_013396975.1. Taxonomy (NCBI): domain Eukaryota; kingdom Metazoa; phylum Chordata; class Aves; order Piciformes; family Bucconidae; genus Bucco; species Bucco capensis. Next base: position 9,148 of record VWZO01007379.1, read on the forward strand.
GAGAAAGCAGATACAACTAGCAAACAATCTCATCAGGACATACCCAGAATATATTCTGAAAAACCTTGCACTTGCACTACGATCAGAAATACATGAGAATACTTAAAGACGCCTACAGACATGCACCTGAACTAAGGTGTGTAAACCTGTAAACCCACTGTAGTCAATGGAGATCTCACCTATCAGCCAATAAAGCTGAAAACAACCAATCTGACTAGCTGCAAGATGTCTGCCTAAGGGTTAATACTGACTACACTGCTTACAATGAAACTTCAGCACATGTACAGACATGCTACCGCCACACCAAGTAATTCTGATTTTTCAGATAAAGGATCAGCGGGATTTTGGAGAAGACGAGCGAGACTCTTAAATGTGGGCATCAATCTCAGTCATCACCAGCTTGATATGAAATATCCCTTTCCATAAACCTAAGTCATAGTAGTAAGTCCAACTGGCACATACACAGCCACAAGTGCATTACAGAACACTATGCACAGTGAAAAAAAAAATCCAGTAACTTTGAAATTAAATTGGAACACGGGCATGCATCACTTTGAAGCCCTCAACTCAGCAAAAAAAGTTATCGTTGATAGAGATGGTAAAAATCTTACCAGATCCATCCCAAGTTTAGGATTCCTCTGCACAGTTTGCTTTTTCAGAGGCTTGCAATTGCACAAGCCATAGAAACAAGAGAAACGCAGAAGACAAGTAGGCTGGGACTTCGCAGTTATGGCACTACGAATAGTTTACAGCATAGTCCTAAATTCAAGGGAACATAACAGAGAGAAAAATAACTTCCTCATAATTTGGTTTCGCTGAAAATACAGTTTGTCTCATTTCTAAGCTTTGGCCCACCTTGGGAATGGGTGGTAATCTCGTCGGGCTCATATCAGTTTTGGACCTGCCACAAGAAAGATCCTACCTAGGTGAGCAGACTTAAAGCTTTCCAGAATGTTCTACGTTAATTCCCTGGAGAACAAGCAGCAACTATAACCTTCCAAAACAAATGGAAATAGACTTGTAGGCTTTAATTTTGAAAGTGCAGATGGCTATTGTAGTCAAAGTAAATCTCCACCAAAGCGATGCTCTATGGATAAAAAAGACCATGAGACTAGCCCAGGAAACCTACTACATGTCATTGGCAGCGAAAATTTTCATTCAGCTAGGTAACAGTGGGCAAACTCTGAAGTATGTAAGGTACACTGGGAAGAAATGCAACCAATATGGATGTGAAGAAACAAGGACATGATGATGTTACTACTTTCCATGTCAACACTCCTATAGCACTGGCAGACCTTTATAACAAGGCTGCCTAATTAAAATGTGTACTAAAACAATGGCAAAAAAATCAGACTTGTCTCCCAGAAGACATAACCATGGCCTTATATTTCACTGTCATGTTTAACAGCTCATGTTGGTGTTGACAAAGACTTTGGTTGGGTTTTCTTTTGTTTGTGTTCTATTCTAAGCAACCCAGTTCAGCCACTGCTGCAGAGATTTCTTAGCTCTGATTAACTCTTTAGAAAAATAAGACCTTCTGAAGAGCTATCTAAAACAAAGGCAAATAAGAGAAGGCACATGTTATAATTTCAAGACCTTTCAAAGGTCTATTCTTTCCTGACTTCATTTATTACTGAGATGCTAACTCATATCAGGAAAAATTTCTTCCCTGAATGTGTTGTCAAGCACTGAAACAGGCTGCCCAAGGAAGCAGTGGAGTCACCACTGCTGCAGGTATTTAAAAGACATGCAGGTGTGGCACTTAAGGACATGGTTTAACGGTGGGCTTGGTCCAGTGTTAGGTTTACCATTGGACTCGATCTTAAGGGTCCTTCTCAACATAAATGATTCTGTGATCTCCAGCTGGTAAAAGAATGGTTTGGGTGGGAGAGGCCTTTAAAGCTCATCTAGTCCAACACCCCTGCAGCAAGCAGGAACATTTTTACCTAAATCAGATTGCTCAGAGCCTCATCCAGCCTGATCTTGAATGTTTCCTGGGATGAAGTATCCACCACCTCTATGGGCAACCTGTGTCAGTGTTTAACCATCCTTAGTGTAAAAAATTTCTTTGTTATTATCTAGCCTAAATCACTCCTCTTCTGATTTAAAACCATTGCCCCACGTCCTGTTGTAACAGGCCCTGCTAATAAGATTATCCCCAGCTTTCTCACAGGCCCCCTTTAAGTACTGAAAGGCCACAATAAGGCCTCCCTATAAAATCATGAAATTGTTTAGGTTGGAAGAGACCTCTAAGATCATCAACTATTAACTCAGCACTGCCAGGTCACCACTAAACCATGTCCCTCAGCACCAAATCTAAATGTTTTTTAAACCCCTCCAGGGATGGCAACTCCACCTGGACAGCATGTTCCAGTGCTTCAGAACCCAATATCCACAGCCTATAATTATTAATATCCATTAATCATTTACTGGCATTGATAGTATTTACTGACATTTACTGATGATTTGGCACAAACCAGGATCCCTCTGAAGTCAGGATGGAGCCAGTGCCAGCACCCTGCAGGGGCCTCAAGGTCGAGATCCTTCCCTGACATCATGGAGGAGGCCCCACCAGGCTGTTCTGTAGGGACGTGTAGACCTGGGAGCTAGGCAATTGGAAGGGGATCAGTAGGTGGAGCTCAAACGCTCACACTGCAGGCTCTGTGATGGCAACTAAGACTGATACCCACAGGCCATGATAACCCCCACACATTTCCACAGCAACAACTAAGTATCTTCACGGTCTTCTCATTGTGCTTTTAGGGGCGGAGCTGTCAAAATGACTGAGGTAATCTTACTACTTTCTTCTTCCCTTCCCCTTACCCTGTCCCACTGCATTACATACCTTTTCTACACTACTCTATCAACTTCACATTAAAATAATTCTAAGTAACTCAGCAGACTATTTCTTATTCTTTTGGCTATGTGAGTTTTCTGCTGGGTTACTGAATCAAACTGAATACTGAAGCCTTACAAAAGCCTACATGGAACTGGCTGTGCCACTGAGCCATTCACAGTAGAGTGATGGAAGCAGGACATCCCCTTTCCAGAAGGGGCTCATTAGAAAAAAGTTAGACTATTTTTTTTTACCTGCACTTCTACACTTGGCAAATTGTCCTCATTAAAGCACACAAAGACACTTTGCCTTAAATCTCATCTAGCAACTTGTTGATATATACAAAACTAAAGACTTCTCTTCAAGGCAGTTGTACTTCACTAGAGTTGACAAAATGCTTTTTCATCATTGACTAAGAATACAAGAGATACCTTCATCTTATTGAAGGAAAGAATTGTAACATAAATGGACGGATGACCCTGATGAAGTTACTATACGTATCTACATTTATTAGAGACGTTGTTTAAGTGCTGTGCAACTGTATATTCCAAAGCTGCTCTTACGAGGTTGTTGAACTACATGCTGCCAAAATAGTGAAAGCTGAGTGAAACACACACCAGCTAGAAACATTATGGATTCAAGTTGTGCCAGGGCAGGTTTAGATTGGGTATTAGAAAAAATTTCTTCACCAGAAGAGTGGTGCGGAATTGCAACAGGCTGCCCAGGGAGGTGGTAGAGTCACCATCCCTGGAGGTTTTCAAAATGTGGGTAGATGTGGCACTTCGGGGGGATGGTTTAGGGATAAGAGTAGTATAGGGCTATCTGTTGGACTTGATGATCTTGAAGGTGCTTTCCAACCATGATGATTCTATGATTAATGCACTGTTCTCCATTTCCACTGAAAAAGTCATGATTTCTCAGTTATTAAAAGCAACGAAACTTGAGAAATCATTTACTCAAAGGTGTCTATGTAAGCCTAGATGACAGTTAATCAGTCTGCTAAAAGACATTTTATCAACAACAATAATAAAACATCAATGGGAAGGTATATTCTGCCCTTACTAACTTGCTAGGAAAAGGAAACAAAAAAATCAGGACAATTATGTAGCCTCCCATAACACAAGGCATTCTTTATTTACATTTAATTTAAAGTGGAAACTGCACAGAAGAAAAACAGCAGGTTCTGAGAAAAGAAGACAAAGCTACATAAAAAAAAAAAAAACCAAACTGCATGACAGAGAGATGACTCCTAGTTTATTTATATTGATGTATCAACTCCACTTTGCAAGCTTAAAATTAGCACAGGAACAATTTACATTCAGTCTATGATTTTCAAAAAACACTAATATGTTTAGACAGAAGCTATGTCTAAATTTATAAGGTAAACACATAGAAATAACTGTTTGTTTGTAGTACCAAGTTTAGCTAGTTACTATTATGCTGAAAAATGGACTGAATACTAAGCCAGATGGAATTTTAATAGCCATTCCAGAAGAAGCCTATTGTCACATTTGATTCAGTAAGGTGCAAAATACTTTGTATCGGTTCAGCATGACATGCCCAGGTGGCCAAAGGCCAACAGGATCCTGGCTTGTATTAGGAATAGCATGGTGAGCAGGAGAAGGGAGATTATCCTGCCCTTGTACCTGGCACTTGCAAGGCCTCATCCAGAGTACTGTGTTCAGTTCTGAGCCCCTCAATATAGGAAAGACATTGAGATGCTGAAGCATGTCCAGAGAAGCTACCAAGCTTGTGAGGGGTTTAGAGAACAAGTCGTATGAGGGGAGGCTGAGGGAGTTGGGCATGTTTAATTTAGAGGAGAGGATGCTGAGGGGGGAACCTTCCCAGGGAGGTGGTTGAGTTACCATCCGTGGAGGTGNGCGAAATAAACACTTGAAGAAAAGTACAAAGATCAGTGTTTACAGAGCCATTGTGCGGTCTACTCTTCTATACAGATCTGAATCATGGGTCATCTATCGCCACCACCTGCGACTCTTAGAATGCTTCCATCAACGCTCTCTCTGCATAATCTTAAACATCCACTGGTCAGATTATGTAACTAATACGTCTGTTCTAGAACAAGCAGCAGTTTCAAGTATTGAGGCCATGTTGCTGAGAACGCAGCTGCGTTGGGCAGGGCACATCTCCAGGATGAAGAACCACCGCCTTCCTAAAATCATGCTTTATGGTGAACTTGCCACTGGCTGTCGCAAGAGAGGAGCCTCGAAGAGGAGATACAAGGACTCCTTGATACAACATCTCAGCCTTGGCCATGCTGATCAACTCAACTGGTCTACTCTCTCATCTACATTAATGATCAGCAATGTCAAAGACAGGACACACAGCTGGAGTGACCCAATAGAACTGTTCTTATGGTCAAAAACAATAAAAAGCTGGAGGATAAGCCTTTCTCAGTTTCACAATGCTAGTTATATTGGTATACAAATGAAATATTTCCCAGAATATCAACTATGAATTTGAATGGTGAATGTGAGTTTATTGTAATGGTTCAGAAAATTATCTTCTATTCCTCCAACACATTTTCTTTTTTTCTGCCACCAATTCTAGGAACAGAAAATTCAGGACAATCACAATTTTTAGTTGCATTAACAAAACATATGACTGCTTCATATCATGCAACTACTGTTTGATAAGAGTATTAGGCAATCTCATTTTAAAGCTACTCAAAACTATTTTTCCACGTATTATCAAACTGACAAGCAAGTTAGTAATAGTATCACTGACACTAGAAAAAAATTAACATTCTGATTCTTCTCTGTATCATGTTAATTTTTTCAAGAACCTAAAAACATAAATGTTTGCCCTAATAAATATTCTCAGATTCCAATGTTGTTAAAGGTACAGGACTAGAAACTACAAGTAATTCACAAACAGCACTAGCTGCAGAAGGAAACCTTTAAATAGTGGCAAATGGCTGATGTGATAACCACTCCCCTAAAAATGCTATAACCAGAAGATTTCAAAATAGTGTGCAGACTAATGATACTTGGGAATACCAGTTGCTCATATTAAGGCCAGGCCTCATCTGTGCATAGCTGTGACTGTTCAGGACTTTTCCTCCTGAGAAAGTAATTTTCAGAGAAATGACAGGAAATGTCATACTTAGAAATTAAAAAAAAAAGATCTAAGAACAATTCTTTGAACACAGAAGACACCTAATTTCAACTTAGAAAAAAGAAACCAACAACGTCTATCCCCACTGAAGTAACAGGCTAACCTAAAAAACTGAGCTGGAAACACCACATTTATGGAAACAGCAAGTTTTCTTTTCTTTGCATTTCATGAAAAAACCCCACACTAAGTCTACCCATGAGGTTTGCATAAAGAAGATGATGAACACATTCTAAATTCTGTAGGTAAGAGGTTGCTAAAGCTAATTTCTGACTTCACTGATGAAGGAAAGAAAGGAAAAAGGTTACTTGGGTTTAATAATTTAAAAGTAGTAATTTTCAGGCAACAGTTGTTCTTGATATTCCTCTATTTGAAGTATTTTTTAAAAATATATTTATGATCTGAACACATGTCAAGTACGAAAGCAATCTTTTAGGCAGCTGAAAAAAATCCCTGTATTGTTCACCATACATCTTTACATGAAGAGCTTAATGAAATGATTTTTTGTTACATTTATAACTATTACATTTTTCCATAAATCAAGGCCATATTGATCAGCTGTAGGTATCGTTCCTCTGTGCTCCTACTAATAGCAGGCTGTAAATCTGTAACTTAGTCTTAAATCAAGAGCTGGAGTTCATTCCACAACAAATAAAATTTATGCAAATGGCGTAGAGAGATGTATCTCTCATTTTAACCAAACAAGCGCTAACTAAGAGTAGACATTTCAAATATGGATGAGTAACTGTCCTAGCTTATCTTTAGCATTCTGTCATCCTTTTTTTGTTTTAGACTTGGAAGGTTACCCAAAGTATCACTGATAAATAGTATGAAATTGTGTTAACTACCCATTTCTCCAGCTGAAAGAGAATTCAAAATCTTTGTGCTTTTCATTTTACTTCTCAGACAATTAAGTATATTTAATTTCTACAAAATAATTTATTAAATAATTTCAGGAGTAGTTTACTGAAATGTTCCAGCAGCAGACACCACAATCAATGGTCAGATGTAGCTGGACCAAAATGAGCTTAGAGGAGCGTACATGGTGAAAACCAAACCCAGGTATTTTAGAAACAAAACCTCTCCTTTTAGGAAAACTTTCATAAAGGCTCTTTCACTCTGAGTAATTTATTAATGAAAAATGTTGATTCTAAGGATATTGTTTAGGCAGAATTCGGCAGAAGAAACTTCCCCATAATATTTAATTACCCAAACTTACTCAGGCCACTACTGAGATGCAGCTTGCTACACTGATTAATGTAACAGAAACTTGAATCCTACAAAGCTTTCGGGTATGTGCTAACAGTAAAATTCAGTTACTTAAAAAAAAAACAACCAAAACCAACCCCAAAAAACCAAACAACCAAAACACACAAACAACCCCCCCTGCAACTCTAACTAGAGTTCATTCTTTGGGATTTTTTTTTTTAATCTGTTTTTGTCTTGTGTGCGTTTACTTTTCCCCACTCCATTTTCTGACTTGATCACTGACGCATCTTTGCCAGTGTTCCTCCTCTTTCCCAGTTGCAAGGATTTGGTGAATACACTCCTCCCTAATCATGCTCTGAAGTTTTGCTAACTCTTGCTTTTTTCCTTATGCATTCTACCCAAATTTATCATCACTGTAACAAATGCCTGCCAAATCAAAAAAGATCATTTCTGCAGTATGCACAAATACACTAATATTACAGATTTTTAAAGCAGAATAAAGCAAAATACATTTTCTTGTAAGAGTGAAATTTATGAGTGCTCCAGTTAAAACAATTTGTCAAGTATCACCCAGGAATTGTACAGCAGTGTTACGGTACCTTCCCTTATATAGCAGAACTCACCACAGGAGCACTGCTCAGTGTGCAAGTAACTGGCACTGTGGTGTAAGTATATGCCTACCTGCATGTGTTTAAAAACTGTGAATGAAAAGCAAACCTTTTATTTTAGCTAATCTTTTCTGTAGTAATCAATGCATCAAGTCCCATGCTTATGTCTTACATGTACAAAGCTAGCTGGTTTTAAGGTAGGTAACTCATGTCATTATTTAAAAAGTCTGAGGCATGAGTATAAATTAGTACGAAAGATAAAAAGCTTATCTGATTTTTCAGTACATTCGCCAACATTCATATCAACATCATTTCAACTATCATCTCAACATCAATTCTCAAGTCATCCTGTATTCCTCCTGAACATCCCTCTTTTCCAGTGTTTGGGTTTTTATGGAAAACAGCAGTTTTTCACTGTAACTCACTATTTCACTTCCCACTTTAGAGAGGAAAACAGTACTTAAAGTTGAGCATCTTTTTTGTTACTATGGGAAAACTTCTGAGATTGCTAGATAATTGGTAAAGTATGCATGAAGGTCATGGGATTGGGCAAATAAGTGATCTATTTCTTTCTGGGAAGGCGATTGTTGACATAGCTTCCTTATTTACTGTAATTATGATGAGGGGTGTGTTTCTTTACACAGCATCTACACTGGATAGGTTCTGACAAAAAAAAAAAAAATCCTGAAACTAAGCATTGCATTAATCCCAAAGGAGGGGGGGGTGCAGGAGTTGGAAGAAAAAAACCCCTGAAGAACATTTATTACAAAGACTAAAACATTCATATCAAGAAGGTGGCAGAAACTAGAGGGTTTGGTACCTCAGTAGTTTCTAAGATTCAAATGACAACACAAGGGGGCAAGGCAGAATGCTATGATGTTGTGGAAACACAGCATGGCTTAAACACCTAAGAAGTTATTTATACCAATTCAAATTGCAGAACTCTTTTGTCAAATAAATAGAAACAAGATATTAGAGCAGTCGTTGCACCCCCTGCCCTTCAGAAAAGTGCTGACATTTGTTGGCCAATCTGAACCACAGCAGCAAAAACAAAGAACTCACCCACAAAAACAAATTTAAAGTTGCTGTACACAGAAACTTTCAAGATAGGTATGAATGCCTATCTTGAAAGACATGGTAATGTCCAGCTCCTACAGACACTTTAACACTACGTAAGCAAATCACAAGGTTTTGAAGTTGCCTTCTATTAAGATTTTCCCTTCATTAAAAATGTTCCCATTTTTAAGAAATTAGAAGTGAAAATATTGTAAGCACACACCATTTAAGTAGTTCTGAGAAGTCTTAACATTGCAAAAGCGATAATGCCTTAAAAAGCAAAGCCCAAAGGTACACAACTATTACTAATCTAACTAGGCCACTGCACTATACAATTTCAAAATAACGGTCAACTAAAGCACAAAGTGCAGGCAAGCTAAGAGTATGTCTTAAATTTGGAATGCAGATACTCAGCAGCTCTCTCTTACTTCTAAAACCTACCAAAAGATTACATGTTGCCCAAAAAGTTACCAGGCCACCATCACACTGTACACTTCCCTTTTGGTCTCCCAATATAAAAAAAAACTAAACAAAAAACAACAAGAAAAAAACCCCCCAAAACAAACCCCAAACCAATATACATGAATAATGCAGTAAAAAATTTCTCAGGCAGCAAGACAAGAAAAAGTTAAAGTAACTTTAAAGTTACCCTTTTATATCTCAGAAGAACTGTAGAAAAATGTTACTAATAACCGCCTTGCTCCTGTTATGGCTTCTGTTAAGAGATTCACAAACAAGGGAGCAAAAAGCCAGCTATTCTGTGTGATCTGCTCTAAGACAAGCAATCCTGCTGTAGTTACTTACCATAATAACGGTATATTGCAAAGCAAGCATGAAAGGTGCCCACATATTTTATTTATTTAGCTATTTTAAAAATGTTTTGTACAGTGCAGTGGGGCCCCACTTCTACTTATTTTCAAGCCAAACCCAGTATTGCAAGATTATGCAAAGGCTTTCCGTAACAGTCTTGCTTGGAACAAGTACCTTTTTAGTCACCAGAAAAGTACACACAAATTACTGTCTCTGCACTGGTTGCCTACTGACTTGCTGCTAGCACTTTTCAGAAGGATGGGGTTTTCCCTTCCCCACAACTTGAGCTTTCATTATCAGACAGGTGCGCAGAGTCCCTCCCTGCTTCTTCCAAACTGATGAAGGAAGCTGGAAACGGTGTGGTCATCAAATCTCAAGCTGAATTTGGAAGCAGAAGTCATCCAGCCTTCTTTGGCTATCCCACGTATAACTCTTAAAAAATGCCCAACATTTTTGTGGGCTGTAAACTGCATACAGCATCCTGAGATGTTTACCCTGCATGCAATGCATTCAAATTTGCCAATGTGGATACATAGAATCAAATACAACATGGTTTAAAGCAATGCAAGCACAGTAAGAAAAGTAATAACAGTTCATCTAATGAACTTAAATGGAACTTCTGTATTTTTTATTTTTACCTACATGATAGAAGGAAATGATGGGACCATGGTGGAAAAAAGGAAAAGGGGATTTTTTTCTGACAAGCCAGTTTTGTGAAACTCACACTCAGGGAAAAATAAGAGTGAAGCATATGAGAAAACTGACTTTTTCTGTCTTGTCTTATAGCTAGAAGACTCAACATTTACAAAACAAAGAGAATTAGCTGTACAAGAAAAGCTGCTGAACTAAAGCCGTATCTCATAATGCACATCTATGAATAATGAAAGTACTGATGTTGGAAGTAGGTACATTCCAGTTAATTAAATAGCACAGTATCAGAAAGTGAAGACTTACCCTCAAAAAGAATGAAAGGAAGATATACAGACATGAACAGCACTTGACCATCAGCAGTTAGCACCCTTTATTTCTCCAAAGCTTCAGGAAGCAAACAAGCTCTGCAAAGTGCCTAACAGACCCTGCACACTAAGAGCTACAGGAGGAATTCAACAGACCCGGGATTCCTTGAAGGTAGGGCACTTAAAGAGCCTGATTACAGATAAGGCATTGTGAGACAAGGCTCTCAACTAAGCAAATTCTAAAGCTACTCAGGCCTTGATAACCCAAAAGCAAGAGCTCAATCTCCAAAGGAGGAGGTATTGGTCACCAAATAGATAAGGCAATTCATTTGCAGAGGTGAGGAAGGAACTTAGCAGCAAATGAGGCTGGATTACACAAACTTTTTACAGTGCCCAGAGCTTTGTGAGGTATGTAAGCTTCTGTACCTCAAACTGGAATACCTACAAAACAGCCAAGAAACAAAGGGGAATTATGCTAAAAGCATATAATACTTGTATCATGGTTACATACACAACCATGACCAGACTCAATGCAAAAATTCCTACCAAATGCACAAACCTGGTCTGTAACTCTAATTGTCCTTTCTGGCCTTAAGAAGTTAGCATCTTGATTTCAGTAGTCTAAACCAATCTGCCTCATCCCATTGCTAATGCCCTCCAGATGACTGCAATGGGAATTGCAATGGGTTTGTCCTCATTTTCATTTTCTGTTCTATTCTGAGCAAGTAATATAACAAGGCCAAAACCTGAGTACTCTGAATTCCAACTATTATTTGCAATTTTGTAATCAACAGAAGACATGACATATGACCTTAAGGAGACAGAAGCAATGAATAATTGGTATCTGGACATGTTTTTTATTACTATACCAATATTATGCCCAACAACAGTTGTGCTAAGGACAATTTTACCAGAGTTTATCAGCAAACTGCTTTTCTTTAGAAAACTACTGCCTCAAAAGATTTATCTGAATCCTCTTAACAGACGCAGTAAACCCAGGGCTGAGAGGCCCATAAGAGAAAAACCCAACCAAAGAAACCCCAGAAAGAATAAAACACTGACTCCACCATCTTTAATCTGGCTAATCTTGTACACTGAGAGTTCACACACATACAATCCATCATCATATATAAAATGACCTTCATGAACCTTATTATACATTTTTAAGAAGGCAGAACACCATTAAGTTCCAAAAAATAAAACCCTACTACACCATCCATGATAAAAAAATGACAACAACATAGTGTGTTTTTGGAAAACGCGAGCATTCCTCACAGTATAAGCAGCAAAGCGAAAACAAAAAGCATGCAAAAACAGGTAGACCAGCTCTACAAGCAGCAAAGCCCTAAATGAGCCTTACTGTACAAAACACCAGGAAGAAACAGGACCCAAAGCAGCACTAAGTGGGCTAGCACCCTCTCCATGCCTATTATTAGTTCTAAAATACTTAATAACAGCACTGTCCTTCTGCGTGAAAAGCGTAGTTCATACACAGTCCACAGGTATGGACTAGTCAAAGTCTGATTTGTATGCTACCTCGTGTTCATCAAGCCATAACTAACAGGAGCTTACTTAAAACAAAGCAGTACCAATCTAATTCTACATGTTTGTAATAAAGAGACCACTGTAATGGACACAAAGATACATATGGCTATGACACTGTTTATGGTAATTCTTTATTTTGCCCAAATCAGGTATTTCACATTAATCAACACAAAGTTCAGTTGCCTGGGGAAACAAAAAATATTTGAATAGTCTTCTAAGTTACCAAAAAACAAGCACTGGGAAAAACTATGTGATCTGCTTACAGAACAGTGTATTATTAGTACAGAATTAGAGTAACACATTAAAATTAAGCTAATTGCTCTGGAAAAAACATTCATTGTCTTCAGCGTGCAAATCAAGTTATCACCTAGCTTAGCTTACGCTGTTCTGAGACTTTTTTTACTTTTGTTTTCTCTTTCAAATGAAGTTAGTACCCACCATAGATATAGCTATATGATTACTTGTCAGTCATCTCTAGTTTCTCTGACAAAAAATCCCAAATCCTCACTTTTTGGTAAGAGGTTAACGATTAAATTTAAAGCAACTTCTTTTTCAAATGCAACCACCACAACAATGTTAATTTTCTTTCAAACAGTGGCTATGTAGTAGTCGGTGCAAAATATCTTCCTTTCATTGTATTAAACATTTATTTTGCATCTTATCCGACAGCCTCTTTTATTATACGGCACACATGAAGTTGTTACACTGTTACTACTACAGCTCTCATGGAATGAGTAGGTGGCTGAAAACATCTCATGGCAGAAATTAATATCATAATAATAGCCACCTATTAAATTTGGAGTAGAAGATTTCAAACAGATCACATCTAAAAAAATAACCACTCCAGCATTTAAAATGTGTATTGTTCTTTCACATCAAACCACTTCAGCATGTGACACAACATAAAAAAAACTTATTAAACCCATTCATCAAAATCCTGATTCTGTAAATTTCATAAATTGATAACTTTGCTTACTGAAGTAACTGCATCATGCATTTGAACTGTTAAGACCTTTGTCCCACACTTTGTTGACTTGTTTTAATTTTAAAAACTGTATCTCATTAAAGCAATCACGTCCTTTGGATAGGATCAGAAGAACTATAAAAGCTTGTTTCTCTAAGTTGAAAAAAACCTCAGCACTTTTCCCAGGCACTAAAAATACACTTGTAAATATGATATATATACATATACACAGACAGGTAAACTTCAGCCCATGGCAAAAATAAAGAGAAGTGCTGAGAAGGACTTGGGGGTCATAATAGATGAAAAGCTGGATATAAGCCAGCAATGTATATTCGCAGCCCAGAAGGCCAACCAAATCCTGGGCTGCATCAGGAGAGGCATGAGCAGCANAACTCTAAGCACAGATCATACTGGGAAAAAGAAAAGAATCAGAGGTGAAATTGCTGAAACAGCCCTTTACTAATCTCAAAACTTCAGTAATGCTGCTAATATTTGTACTTTCTTACATTTCATAGTCCACTTTTATCTCACTGATTCTGTCATTTTCCTACTCACTTGGTTATAAAATGGACCACGTCAGGAAAATAGCAGTACTGATTTATGCTACAAACATCACTTTATTCCCTCCTCCACACCAAGATCTTCTATCCCATTGACTCCAGTGAGTCAGTTAGTTTTCTGCATTTTATTCAGCTCTACAGGAGAGCCTAACCCTTACCTTGGCCCTCATGTTTGCAAAAGGAATGAGTTACTATTTGTCCAAAACAAAATTAGTCAGTACGTAGCAGATATTACTGTTGCTTCCTTCCTCTTACCCCTGCCCACACATTTGAGAGAAGCAGAGGATGTTTGGAGCAATATAACAAGTAAACGGGAGATGACGGCCTTCTGGTCTTACAGCAAGTGACGCTCGTCAAGCACCGTAGCCAGCCGGCCTACGACAGGCAAGGATATATGACAAGAGATGGAGGCAGGATCAGCGGCCACCGCCGAGGTGCTCCCCAGAGGTGAAGGGCCTGACCTCCACAGTAGAGCAATGGCTGGCGAGGGAACCTCGGCCGCGAGGCCGACTGGTGCGGCCAGTGCCAGTGGGCAGCACCGCGGCGGGATGGACGCTGTAAACAGCGCCGTCTACAAGCAACGATATCCTCTGAGGACAACCCCAGAAGCGCCCGAGAAGTCTCTGCCTATACGTAGCCTGCGGCCAGCGGCAGCCAACGGGGGCCGCGGGGACCGAGCAGACGCTACCACCTACGGGCAGCTGTGCTCACTACAGGCCGCCATGCAGCCCACCGGCGGCCGGTACCGGCAACTCTCCGCCTCCCCCTC